>AYEL01078409.1:0-110724 GCA_000484575.1 Olivierus martensii
GATTTTGTCGCAAATATAAAATTTTCAAAAATGATTTAAACGGTATTAGCTGTGGAATGCCATTGTTAACGACCCTGCCAAATATCTATACGATAGGTTGAAATACCTTCGTTTAATGTCCAACTTTGTAAAAACCTTGTGCACTTACCCCATTCTGCCTTATATTAAATAAGGTAAGAATATTAGTTTAGAATAAGTTAAAATGAAGTGGGAAAACCTTGGTAAAAAGTTGTTGGTATAAACTACAGTGGTACCTTGGTTAACGACGGTTTCGGATAACGACGAGTTTTCGAAAGAAAAATGTCTTGGTTAACGACGCATGCTTCGGTTAACGTCTCCTGATTATGTGAACTTCCGACAAAATAGAGCTCTGTAAAACAGCTCGTCGTATTTCAATGCTTAATTTTAATATTACAAAATCAGTAAGCATAATGAAATATATTTTATTTAAAGTTGTGATTGGTGCTGCTCCTATTCCTGATAATCTGATTCAAAATATAAAACAGAAATTTACAGCTAAAATCTTAGTAAGTGTTAAGATTTTTTATTCCTATTAAATTGTGTTTGAACTAAAAGATATAATAGTTAATTAATTCAAATTTATCAGTTAATTATTGTAATTATTTCTAATTATAATAAATTATTTAAATTATGGGCTTCGGGAACGAATACAGCATACAACTTCTGTATTCGAAGTTTATTTTTTAATTATATTATTGTTGATTTTATTTAGTTATTTTTAAATAATATATAGTTTTGAAAAATAATTTTTAAATTTAATAAAGATAATTTCTT
Organism: Olivierus martensii; assembly: GCA_000484575.1. Classification (NCBI taxonomy): domain Eukaryota; kingdom Metazoa; phylum Arthropoda; class Arachnida; order Scorpiones; family Buthidae; genus Olivierus; species Olivierus martensii. Next base: position 796 of record AYEL01078409.1, read on the forward strand.
TTTTCTTTATCAATCACACCTATAATATTGATAATTTCATTCAATCATGTTTCACGATTTTGTTTGTGATATGATATGGAAAATTGTTTATTCATTTATATTTTATTAATGTTTTTAAATAAAGATTTGCTATGGAGCAACAGAGGTATCTGCAGTAGTTTCCTTGGGCGATTATAAAACCTATTCTGGAAGACCTTTAGACCACATTGAAGTATGATAAATTAATTAATACTATGTAACAACATTATATGTTTGTTGATGGGAATATTCTATTTATTATAGATAAAAATTGTTGATAATAATGGAAAGATAGTTCCAATCAATACTAAAGGAGAAATTTTGTGTCGTTCACCTTATATATTTCTTGGTTATTGGGAGGATAAAGAAAAAACTGATGAAGTATTGGACAGCGCAAGATGGTATCACACCGGGTAAGGAAATCGTTTCTTTAATATAAGTACAAAGAAAGTGTATCACTCCTTAAATTGTAAGTATCGTCTGAATAACCTAACAAGGGATCTTCACAATTTTGTGAATTCGATTGCTGAAAATGCTAGAGCCAATGAACTAACCATTAGAGCATCTTAAGAAACCTCTAAACATATAACATTTATTGGCGGACTGCTGATGAAAAGAAAGCTATAGATGTTTAAAGTTCACAGAATAACTCGTATTTTCGAAAGACATACAAAATAGTTGCAATTAAACATATGCTATGCCTACCTTAAGGATGATTGTGTGATTCAGACAGAAATGGGAGTAAATGGGTGTGAGCACATTTGAAAAAAAGATAAACGTGGACAATTACATTCATGACATGTTTTACAAGTATTGAAATTGAAGCAATAATCAGCAGGTGTAATGAACGGTTGAGGTCGGTGTCAAGATATCTAGTTTTGTAGAAAGAATATCGGATCATATTTTGGAAAATTGGACTTATAAATTGGGAGTGAGTGCGTTTCTTCAATTTCAATGCTTGTGAAACATATCATGAATCTGATAGTCCATCTTTACCTTTCTTTAAATATACTCGCTGCTGTTCTCATTTTTTCTGACCCACATAATCATTTTTAAGCTAGACCTACACAATAGTGGCAATCATCGATTTATGGTTGCAATTAAATATTTACTATGTCCGTTGAAAATTATATAATAACAGTTATTCTTTGAACTTTGAACACTGTAGCTTTCCTCTCATCAGCGGTCCGCCGATAAATGTTACCTGTTTAGAGATTTCTTAAGATGCTCTACCGATTGCTGCTATTCATTTTCAGCAATCAAATTCACAAAATCGTGAAGGTCCCTTGTATGTTTATGGCAGTATTTCTTACAGATTGCATCAGATAAGATTGATAAGCATAGGTGTTGATGTAATATTATATTAGCTATTACTTTCACCTATATAAGCTGGTCTATAAGAGTTGCATCACCCCTTGTCAGGATGAGGCAAAATAAAAAGACGTTAACTATTAATACTAAACTAATTATCTACTAATAATTAAAACAAAATCATTAATGAAGATTTATTAATAGTTTTTCTTTAACTATTAATATACATATATCTATTGCTTATATTTTTAATTGTGATGCTAGCCATATATGTAGCATACCATTGTCAAAAAGGTTATAAATGTGAAATTCCGGGATATGCACTTTCGTTGAACACTAGTAATACACTATAAAAATATTGAAATATTTTCTAAATAAAAATTTTTACAGAGACATTGGTTGTATGGATGAAGATGGAAATATTTGTGTTACTGGAAGAATTAAGGACTGTATTATTCGAGGAGGAGAAAATATATATCCACTGGAAATTGAAAACTTTCTTCTTTTACATCCCGATATTTCTGAAGTCTATGTAAATTATTATTAATTAAATATTTTCACATCTATTAAATTATATTTATTCAGCCAATAACAAATTTTAGATAATTGGAGTACCAGATCCAAGATTGGGAGAACAACTATGCTGCTGTATTCGCATGAAGCAAAATAAAAAAATTACGGAGAAAGATATTAAAGATTTCTGTATTGGAAAGGTAATTAGAATTTACAGTTTCAATATCCAGTTCTCTCAAGGCAATTTAAATTTATGTTTTCATTTATCCAGATAAGTGATTTCAAAATTCCAAATTATGTCTTATTCTGCGAAAGTTTTCCGAAAACAGGAAGTGGAAAAATTCAAAGATTTAAACTACAGGAGCAATGTATCAAGTTGTTGAAATTATGATTTTAAAGATTTGTTACGTTTGATAACCTAATACTGAAAACTTTATTTGAAAAAATGTATAAACATTTTCTTTGTATTTTTTTTTGATAAAATTTTTATAAAACATCTTGGTTTTAATACTGTATTTTAACAAGTTCTACTTTTTTGACTATTCCATAGGAACGAAAACACATCACATCTAAAATATTCATAATGTATTCTTATCTTACTATTTTGCTTGTAATATTAAATGCAAATTATTAGTTTATTAATATTTTATTATATTTTATAATATTTATATTTCTGTCTTAAATAAATAACGGTTATGGAATAATTATCTGCTTACAGTAGTAATTTACTATAATTATTTGTTCCTAATGTTTTTTAGATAATTCATTACTAAAACGATACTAATTGTACAAACATTAAAGAAAACAGAAATTCTAATAATAATTTTCCTAGCTTATAAGAACCGGTACACCCTGTTTATCGTAAAGAAAACTTTATTTACTATAAATAAAAATTAGTTTATATTATTTTTATATTAGTGATCAGAAAAATTTTTATGAAAAATTCAGTATCTCCCGGTATAATAAGAATTCGTGTAAGTCGACGATATGCAAGTTTCATATTATAAGCCGTTCACACAGACAATTGATTAACTCCACTTTTTGAAATTTTTTAAATTTTAGTGTCAATAGACTTGATTGATTATTAACTATTTATAATAAAAATAAATTTTCTTAATAGTTAGGCTTAACACCACTTAATGACAAAAATTTTTTTGGCCATCGAATAATAATTAATTTATTCCAGAAGCCAATTTGATTAACTCCATATTCTAATGTAAATCGTGGCACTAATGCGATTCAAACGTTTATAAGTTCGTATTATGCCTAAGACATTTTTTGAATTTACCTTTCAAAGTTAGAATTATATTTTGACATCATTTAAAATCACTGAATTGGAAGGATCAATTGAGAGACGTGTAAGAAAGGTGCGATACCTACATGAAAGTTTGGCTAACCAGTTTTTATTGAATAAATTTTTTGGTTTTAGTCAAGATCTTCCTTTAGTCGTCTAGGATACGACAATAAGAGTTTAGTTAAGTAATTTTTAATACAATAGCATATATTAGATAATAACGGCAAGCTGTTCATTTTGTCATAAAAAATAATTAATCTGTTACTGTTATATGTGGATATTAATAGAATAACGCCTTTGTAAAATAAATAATTTATTATATTAAACAAAGTAAAAGAGGATTTAAATCAAAAATAAGGTGGACCATATAGACTCTTTACTGCAATCATAACTCGATGACTGCGACTAAAAGTTGGTTCCCACTAGCACGGAACTGCGGCGAAATATGCGTGTGTTGCGTGTTGTGGATAAAGCAGCGCAGTTTTGACGTCATACCACGGAGTAAAGACCTACCGTCCAGTGTCTAGATGGATTCAACTTTTCCGCGACGGTAAAATTCGTCGAGATAACATCAACCAATGAAATCCATGCATTTTGTGACGTTGAATGGTTAGCAATCTTGAGAGTCAAGATGGGGGATTCACTGTCATTAAATGTCATCTCTTTAATCAAAAGTGCATAGAAATATTGTTCATATTTTTTCTTATAAATATTTTCGATCCAACGTTTTCTCTTCCTCGATTTTGTTTCAGTTTCCTCATTTACTGCAGCTAATAGCATCATTTTGTAAACAATACGAGTCTTTCGTTGATTAGCGTCCATTTTCTTTTACACGAAATGAATTATGGGGACGGCATTAAGAATCTTGCGAAAAGCGAAGCTTATCGCGACTGTGGGAATCCACAAGCGGAATTGTTTATCTGCGACTGTTTTTGACCGTTTCGCTTTCCGCGGCGGATAGTGGAAACAAACCTTTGGGTTCGACCTCGTTCCCAAAGCTCTGACATTGGGCGGCCGGATGGCCAGTGATGACACTGTCGGCGTGCCACGCAGGAGGACCCGGGTCTGGTCCCGGACTTTTTCGGGGTACTGGGCCCAGCCGGTGAACCCCGTCTTTCACTATCCGTCCCCCCTCCACGGGTGTGGGTGCAGTCCGTGGTTGAAACTGGCCCTGCCCCCTTTGTAATCTTCCTGATTGGAAAGGAGGCGTAAAATATGCAAAAAAATGCCCTGACATTATATAGCAACCAAACTTTTGTTTATATTTGAAATATATATTGTATTAATTATTGAATTTATTATTGAATTTAATGGTATTATTACTATTTTTTTCACTTGTCAAATCGATTAACTCCATCATTTACACAAAAATTGTAATAAAAATAACGATTACTCCAAGGATCTTATGCATTGTATATGTCGTTAGATAAAAGCTACACCTGTAATAATACATTCTACAATGTTTATTTGAATTTATATTTTAAAGGAAATTTTAAAAAGTAATTTATATTATTTTATCATTTTTCTCTACTTTTTGTTTTGTGGAGTTAACTGATTTGGCAAGTGAGCGGCTCATATGTGATTCATGTAACACTGCTATACTCTGTTATTCGAGCATATATGGCCCATTTAACACAAATTTAACGCGGCTCTACCATGTTATACGAACATATATTAATTCGTATAGAACGGAATAATATAACACGAAACATATCCTCCGAATTATACGAGAGTAAAACATTTTTATTTATGTTAATTCACATAAAATAGCGGTCTGAACTCGCGTTCTACTGTGCCCAATTTACATTTATTATAACCACAAGATTATATAAAAGATATTCGGAGAAAAAAAATTACAACCGCTTATCATGAAATATTTTCAATCACTTAAGTGTTTTTATAATTTGTATTGAAATTTAATAAAACAGTAGTTTTTCAATATTAAAACTTTGATTTCAAACAAAAATACTATCATTTATAAATGATTCTGAAATTTTCAATATGAATTTAAGCATATCATTTTAAGGAAATTAAAATATAGACAATTAATCAATCAACTTTTCAGAATATATTTAACTCCTATAAAAATCTTTTCCCCCTTAGATATTAATTTTAAATGAGGTCCTCAACCAATCAAAGATGTCTAAAATATGAAGAGTAACTTCGAAGATAATGAAACCGCTGATTTAAAATTTTACATGTCACTTATCCAAAGTGAAGCAAGTTGTGCTGTATTTTCAAAACTCATTTTTAACCTTTGATCATTTACAGAATAAATTGTTGATCAAGTTGATTAAATGATCAACAATTTATCCTGTAAAGTTACTGATAAATTCGAATAATCCTTAAGCGAGAAAAAACGGTCGAATCCAGCAATTTCCCTTACTAGGATTTTATTTTACGGGAAATATTCAAATCGTTCGATCAAATTCTTAAAATGAACCGCGATAACTCTCTGCAAATTTTTATCATCAAGATTATCACCTGCTTCACTGCTGATCATTAAATTCTGAAACATAATAATCCGTAGATACTCCTTTTTTAAGCTTCTAATTTCTTTTGTTCTTGAATTTTATCTGCCATTCAAAACATATTTTGTTCATTCCTTGCATATAAACATTACGTTCATTAAAAATTCGAAAATATATTGGATCAATAAACAAATTTTACTGTCCAAAATAATTTCCTATCTTGCAGAAACATCATAATTCCATTTCATAATTCGAATATTCTTTGAAATACTTTCCTCCCTCCATAACCCTCATACTTCCGCATGAAACAACTGTTTGTGATTTGCTTCCATATCACATAAATAGAGAGAATGATTTTGAATTCAATGCATTAGTCTTTACGTAATTAATAGTTTGAATTATTTCGCCAATCCCACTATTTGGTTTAGATGATAAAGAAGAGAATGTTTGGTTTAGATGATGAGATTTTCGTGATAAAGAAAGAGTAATTATACCAGAATGTTTTGCCGCCATCAGAGCGCACCATCTATGCAACACAATATTTAAAGTCCAAACCATATTTATCTGCAATGTAATTCTTTATAATTTTAACAAGATCAGAGCTAGTTATATTCGTCGGCAATGAAACTCTTTCTTATCATCCTCATATTCAAATCACAAATACTGATCCAAATAAATTGTCGTGTTAAAAATATCTGTGTATTTATTAAGTTGGAACGAGAAAATTTTGGGTAGCTTTATTAGTTCTATAAATTTTCTTCCATATCATTAACTATTTTCTGAATACATCGAGCTATGATGTCACCATTAACTGGCACCTTTTCTTACTGCAACTCAATCAACATTGCCATCAAACATGTTAATACAGTCTTTGATGAATGACTCAGCAATTGTGTACGGTTTCTTATGCTAAATCCTCTTTGACAAAAATCAACGTTTCACGGAGCAGCCAAAAGTGATGTCGTTGGGAATATCTTTTTAAGCTGATAAAAACTTGCTATACAACTATGGACGAAAGCGGCATCGATTAGAAGATATTCCCAAAAACTTATCTTTGAATAAGAAAACTGATCACCATTGCCATGTTAAACGAGAAGCAAAGTTGCCACGTGACCAGCAATTGTAAACATTGGCGCCAACGCCTTTGCAAGTAAATATTTCGATAATGTTAGCGTTGACAATTGCACTTTATTAATCAGAAAAATCATTTGATTAAAACATTTATAATTTATGAAATTTAATAATCAAAACTAATGTTAAATAAAAGAATATCTATAAAATAGGTATTTATAATTAATAAATGAGAAATATCTTAATTATTTTACAATTTATTACTTATAGGTATTGTATATAATTCGTGAATAATTAACTTTTTAGTATTGTGCGAATAAAATTAATCTCTTATATCTTAATAGTGAATATAAATATGAATGTGATACGCATTATTAATCTGTACCCTATTTCTTCAATTCCCGGTCACGTGCCAACGTCGCTTCCCGTTCAACATGGTGATGATGATCGGGTTTTTTTTTTTATTTACTCCGAGATAAGTTTTTGAGAATATCATCTAATCACTGTCGCTTTCGCCCATAGTTGCATAACAATATTTCGATCAGTTTAAAATAAAAAGATCTACCCAACAGTATCACTTTTAGTTGCTCCGGGAAAAGTGTTTTCTGCCGATGTTAGCAGCCAGTTATAGGCACTGAAGTGGCGCCGCCAAGCATAGAATATCTGAAGTGTGATAACTAACGATGGCGATAGCACTTGGTTTGGCTTGGCTTAACTAACATAACCGGACCTAAATAAATCATTTTAAAAAAGTTTGTTTGAATCTGACCATTAAATTGAATTTATGTTAAAGATTAAATATTTTCTATGCATTTATTTTTACAATTTATTATTTTATAAATAGATATTAATATTTAATAGAATTTTCCCTTTCATGTGAATAGATAACAGTGTTACTTATGATGATCGAATGATGTTCACCTTTGATCGATTTATCTCAGATATAATCTAAACATATGAAAAACTTTTACAAGATATTATAAGTAATAGATAGCATAATCCAAAAATCGTTAATTCAGTTTATTTTCTGTTATGGAACGCTATATCTATGGTATAATTTCTGTATAATCATATCTGAGTTAAAATTATTGTAAGCTTATATAAAAATTAAATCAATTAAATCAGTATGCTAATTTTTCAATTGAGATAGAAACTTTTTTAAATACCTTTTATAAGAATGTTTTTTATATCTCAAATAACTCGGAGTTTAAAAAGAAACCAAATTTTTGGAATAACGAATCAATGGAGGTAAGTGAAGCAGGGTATTAAAATTATAGATGAATTTTTAAAATTTGGCATAATTTAAAACATCAAAAATAGCTAAAAAGTTTACAGTTTATTAAAATATTTCTTATTTTAATAACAAACACACCGATTTGTGTTATTCAATTATTTATTGTTTCTAGAGATTATTTTATTTATATGAAATATAATTAATTTATTTATAATTAATCCATAATATTTAAATATGGATACATATTAAAATAAAATATAGATTTAATGCGTTGTTCTCAACAGGGCTCATATGGCCCGTAGACAACCACGCCCTATAACTGAGAGGTTATGGTAAAAGTAAAACAGTCGTATATTAAACAATTGCGATTGTGAAAAGTGGAGGCTATATAGGTAAGAGTAAGTAAATGGTCATTACTAAATCAGATTGAGAACCATATACGTAATAATATCAGGAAATCGCATATAAATATAAAATAAATGCCTAAAATATCATCATAAAAAGGATTGTTAAATTTTGCAATTCTCTTTTTTATCATTTTCTTTTAGTATCAGATATGAAAGACCTGATTGCCTACATTTCTGAACTTTAACTTGCTTTTATCTATTTTATTTATATAAGAGTATTTAAATATTCATTTTTTATAAATAAAGTTTTTAAGTTAATAATTTTTTAATTTTAATTAACTGTGTATATTACAAGAACAATTAATATTTAGGAACATGCTAAATAACCTATTAAATTATTATGGATTAATTCCATTCTGTGGATAAATTTCCAATTTAACATTCACAAATTTCTGATTACTATATTTTATAAATATTCAGTTTAAGTTAAAATAGCTAAAGTAGCTAATGTAAGGCCCGACGGCCCGCAGGTCCAAGGATAATGTTGACAGACGTTGGCCTAAAGTGCGGTGAGAGTCGCGCGTAAGGAAGGGTAATGACAGTCGGCAGATAAAACAGAGACTATGTTCAACAAGAACAATTTCCTTTATTTAAGAGAAAGAGATTTTTAAACATTTTCTCTTAACAAAAGAGAAGTACCTGTAAATATTCCAAAGCTGACGACGAGGATACGATGATGTCGAACACCAACACGAACAGTCTTTAGTCCATAATCACACTGTTATTGATGTCTCAATTATTCACAGAAATCGTAGACGGTCGATATCCGTAATCTTTCTCCTTTCCAATGCTAGAGAGTGATGGCGTAAGATTGATGATATTCCAGGCTGTGGACGAATCTTGGTCATTAATCGGAAAAAAATTCCGAGAAGATCGTCACGTTCTGGCGAAAAGGCGGCTTGGAAGGGAAACAAATAGGATTTCACAAAAAAATGGAGGAATGTAGAAGACAGATAGTTTCAGAAACCAGAGGGCAGCGGTTGGTCTGACGGAGGTGGACGTAGAGCAAACGGAGGATGGTAGGACAAAAGTAGAAGAGAACCAAGCGCCGATCGAGGGCGGCTCGGGCTCTTAAATATCCGTGACCTTTCCGACCCTTATTCCCGGGCTGAGAACAAGATGTTTACTTTTTCTCAGAGCGTTTACCGAGCCAGGTGTCTGACTCGCGACTGTAGAACAGACACCTGATGTAAACATTCTCAGCGATTTATTGTTATTGTGGACGGTCTACAGATCGATCGAACTCTCGTCGTATTTCTTTTTGCCTTTGTTTTAATAAAACGTCTTCCTTTTCCTTGGAATTTCCTCGATTCTTTCTCCATTGGGGGAGCTAATTCATGAAGCCCACCCTAAAACAATATGAATGATTTAACTATCAAACTGAACTATTCAAAATTAAATTGCTTCTTTCTCAGAACTTAAACATCGATGAAATCTATTCAAATTTATAGTGATGAATACAGTAAGACCCCACTTAACATTGTTTCAATATAACGCGGTTTTTTTTAATTCTATATTTTTTATTGATTCAGTTTGGCGTGGTTTTTAAAACCGTTATACACACACAAATCCGAAATCGCACTAATTCGTTGCTTTGATACTGCTATGCTGTCTGGTAGTGCGTTTGGTAAAATAGTTCAGTGCAGTATATAAAAACGTCTGCTGCGGTCACAATTAATATTTATGATCCGTCATCAACATTATTTTACAGTTAAAGTTTAGCCACTATTACGGAAATTATGGATCCGTTTTTTACAAAATGATCCAAATTTTGATAGAAGTTCAAAGGCAGTATATCACTATAGGCACACCTCACACAGTAATGTCCAGTCCACTGTACAAAGCAAATTTTGTTGTAAAGTGAATCACAACCTTCTTTCATTTTCTAGTGCACATAAAAGCCTAAAAATATATTTACACTATTATTAATTAAGCGCCATTAGTATTAAACTAAAATCTCAGCTAGATGGCTATGTGGTAAAACATTTCTTTATCACCTTGTAAACCGAATGCTTTATCATGCAACTATTAATTTAATGGGACCAAAATACACATGCTCCTTGTATGTGTATTTTGGTTTTATTAACTGAATTTATTTATCATTTCAATTCACACATTATACAGGCATAATTTTCATTATGGTGCTTGGCTTTACAGCACTTTGCTAAACTGGCACTTTTAAATCCTGAAAAACTGAAGGTGTGAGATCCAGAATTAAACCTGAATCATCTAAAATTGTAAATGAATGCTTTACTATACAGTCATTAAGCTGAGGTTTTAAGCCCCTTAAAATCTCAGCTTAATGACTGTATAGTACCTTATACATTGTACCCACCTAATGGCCTAGCATTTAACACATTGATGCCAGGACTAGGAAAATTTTGAGGTTGAAATTGGCCTGGTACATGACTTTAAACTTTTTCATTTTTGACAACATAATTGTCAAAAATGTCAAAAAAAATTATAATATATTATAATTTTTTTTTTCATTTATAAAATTATTTTATTTTTTTTCGAAAAGTAACAAAGCACACATTTTGTTATTTTAAAATGTCTACATTTTCTGCTAATTGTGCTCAATTTCTCAAGGAATTTTCGCTACAGAAAAACCATTTTACTAAAAATGTTATTTTTTTTCTTATTTAGGAAGCGTATCGCCAATCATTGCTGTAAAGACGTTGCTATTACGAATCAGGCTATATAATTATGTAAACATTTTAAAAATTAATAGCAAAAACACTATTTAATAAAGTTAATAATAAAATATGTTATCGATCACACAATTGTGAGCTTCAGCAACACAAACGTGCAGTACGAGAATGACGTAGAACACTAGAATGACGAAATCATGACGTCATTTCGAATGGTCGCTAGAGTTCTTCACGTCGAAACGTGAGTTAATGAAAGATTTTATATTAACGTCATTCGTTTGCGTTCTACACGTCGAAAATGGCAAATTCGATGCTTAGGCAAAAGGTTCACGTTGGTGATTACCTATATTTATAGTGACTAAACGATAGATGGCGTTAGAAAACTTTCTTAATTAAAAACTTTTTATATTTGGTTCTGCAATTCTATTAATTTTTTTAATTCTACACTATCAAAAAAATTATACATTATTGAAAATATTTTAATATACTAGCTTAATACCTTAAATTAGAATAATTAATTAATTCAACCTTGAATTAAAAGCGAAGTGCGAATTTACAATTTAATAATATTTCATAATTATAGATAGTTTACTCTTTAAAAAAATAAAAATTTTAAAGATTTCATTAGAATAATAATTCATTGGCTATGGATGAAGGAATAATATGTTAAATTAAAATAATAGTACAACATGTATTCATATTCTATTTTATAACTAGGCCTATATTCGGGTTTACTTTTACAATTAAAACAGTGATATATTAGACGGATTATATCATCATTATTACGCACGTTTTCGTTGTTATACCACAATAATCTTTGATATCTCTGAATGATGCAATTCATATTTTTTACGGCATATTTGTAATTTTAAAATTGTTACGAAAATTAAGGTGAAATTTTCGCAATGCTAGCGACATCTGGCAATTTATCCTGCGATAAAGTGTTGTTGCATTCTCGTAAAGCTACGTTTAACATATCGGAGGACAAAGCGGAGACTACACCCTCCATATTAACAGAAAGAAGTAGTAAAGCTACGTTTAGACGGTGCTACTTTTCATGCAACAAGACGCATGCAACTAGGCGCGCGAGAAGGCATGCAAAGACGCATGCCTCAAAATCTGTTACAATACTAGGCGCATGTGTTCCCCATCCTAGTTAGATTACACATGCAGCTAGTCTTGCAACATCTTGTTGTTTTGATTATTTTTAAACTTTTTTCGCAAATTTTTCTTTGCTTTATGGATTCAGGTGTGAAGAAAACACTTTAATTTATTGAAGAAGTTAAATTTATCGTCATCAAGTCATTCTAGTAAATGTTTTGAAAAGATTGAAACTATCTAACCTGACTTGGTTCAAAATACTGATGTTATTAGCGCTTCAATCGAAATATTTGCGAGTCAGAATACTTAATTTTGTCTTCTTTTCCTTCTGTCATTTGAAATGATAACAGTAGCTGCCACTAAAGCGGCAGCGTACAACTCTTCGCTGTCGGTATTGTCTGCAATATGTCCTCCACGTATGAATACGAAGGGGCAAATTGCATTCCTCATGCGGCTGTTTCACATTGAGGCATGCGTCATTCTGCATACAACGTTACATGCAGAGAGGAATCGTCTAAACGCAGCTTTAGGGTGTCTTTAAAATCAGGTTTCAGATTTGTCCAAATTCTATTTTTATTTATCAGACAGCAATTAAAAAAAACTTATGCTATAAAAATTATTCTCTTTATGCGAAAAAATAATCCACAGAAGCTATTATAATGATTTTTGAGTAAACTAACATTAAAGTCCTAGCAAACGGGGAAAAAAAATATGTATATATATATATCGATTCAGCCAGGATTCGAACCTGGAATCTTCTGATCCGTAGTCAAACGCGTTATCCGTTGCGCCACTGACCCCCGCACACTTCAATCCTACTATTAATCTTTCATTAATTTCGCAGAGTAATGCATTGCACCCAAACTGATTTTTAAAAAAAACCTCAAAATGATCGTATTATTATATAATTTGATATAAAATTTATGATACAACTATAATTTATATTGACTTTTAAATTTAATTATGAATATATTTTTCAGTTATTTCCTTATCGAAATAATTAGAAAAAATGGAATTAATGTTTTTTATCAATGGTAAAATAACGAATTGCTTCGATGGCTGTATAAAATGAGTGTTAAATCTCCACCTGAATGTTCCGGAATTGAATCCCAGAACCCAATAATCCGGTTTTATTTTCCTATAAGCAAACTCTTCTATAAAAATATAATAATCATGAGTAAATTTAATTTTCAAATTAGATGATTGTTTATGCGTATTCACAATTCTTGAAAATTTTTTTATTTTGGAACCTATACTATTGAATTTTTCCCGAATTTTAGAATTCAATGAGATAAAATAAAATAATGGGCAAAAGGTAATTTATCTATAAAAGAATTTTTAATAATTATAACGAATTTTTAAATTTTAACTTACAAGTTAGAACAAGCCTTCTCTAATTGAAATACTAAGAATGCAAAATGTTGGATGTCATTAGAAGTATTTTTTATTTTTAACAGTTTTGTCATAAAAAATAAATAAAATTTTTTGAGAAATTTTTTTTCAATGAAAATAATAAATATCTCAAAAAAATTTATTTTAAGAAATTTATTTATTATATTTTGCTAAGTCCTTTTTGATGCGCTCATAAAATTTTACAGCTCATACGTCAGTTTGGAAAATACAGTGGGTGATCGGTTAACGAACATAATCCGTTACAAGAAAATGTTCGTTATCCGAATTGTTCGTTAACCGATCACCCACTGTACTGACCTATGGCATTCATGAATTGAGGAGTCAAGAGTTTTTTGTAGGCGATTTTATAGAAATCAGACTTTTTTCACGTGACACCAATCTGTTGCCGAATGCTGATACAGCATGTTGCCGCCCGCTTAATGTAGCAAGCAAATGTATGCGGCCCACTTAATGTAATAAACAAATGTATGCGGCCCGGGGGAAAAAAACGTTGAGAACCACTGGTCTATATCGATAGTTTCATGTTTTGCAAATATATGATTTTATGTTAAGAACTGCAAGCACAGTTTTAAGATTATATCACTTCATATAAATTTTAAGTGATTTTGGCGTTCCGCAAGATATTTTTATTTGGCGGAGTGGGGTAAGTGCACGGCGGTTTTTGCAAAGTTGGAATTTAAACGCAAGTATTTTAACCGATCTTATGAATATTTAGCAGGGTCGTTAACTAATCGCATTGCACAGCTAGTGCCGTATAATTCATCCTTGAAAATTTTAAATATTGCTATATATTCGTACAAAATGTCAGCTACCCTGCACTTAACCAAAACGGAGTATGTACTACAACCGAAACGTCGCAAGTGTGTAAGTTAAAAAGTTTTGAAGTTTATTTACGCACGCTAATTGCCAAGGACAGAATTATGAATAAATTACTATAAAATGCTTTTTATCGCATTAAGATAGGTTGTTTCGTTTTAGAATTATCCTTTGTTAAAGAAACAAGAATTAAACTCTAAAATATCAGAGGCGGTATAGTGAAATAAAACAAAAATACAAAGTGATGTAAGTACGCAAATTTTTAATAACAACTTGTGTATTTATATCACTATACTTTTGTTTTATTTCACTATACTTCATCGCAGATTATTTATTTTATATCAGTTTTATTTTTTTTTCGAAAAGTAACAAAGCACACATTTTGTTATTTAAAAATGTCTACATTTTCTGCTAATTGTGCTCAATTTTTGTCTTTATGTTCAAGGAATTTTCGCTACAGAAAAACCATTTTACTAAAAATGTTATTTTTTTTTCTTATTTAGGAAGCGTATCGCCAATCATTGCTGTAAAGATGTTGCTATTACGAATCAGGCTATATAATTATGTAAACATTTTAAAAATTAATAGCAAAAACACTATTTAATAAAGTTAATAATAAAATATGTTATCGATCACACAATTGTGAGCTTCAGCAACACAAACGTGCAGTACGAGAATGACGTAGAACACTAGAATGACGAAATCATGACGTCATTTCGAATGGTCGCTAGAGTTCTTCACGTCGAAACGTGAGTTAATGAAAGATTTTATATTAACGTCATTCGTTTGCGTTCTACACGTCGAAAATGGCAAATTCGACGCTTAGGCAAAAGGTTCACGTTGGTGATTACCTATATTTATAGTGACTAAACGATAGATGGCGTTAGAAAACTTTCTTAATTAAAAACTTTTTATATTTGGTTCTGCAATTCTATTAATTTTTTTAATTCTACACTATCAAAAAAATTATACATTATTGAAAATATTTTAATATACTAGCTTAATACCTTAAATTAGAATAATTAATTAATTCAACCTTGAATTAAAAGCGAAGTGCGAATTTACAATTTAATAATATTTCATAATTATAGATAGTTTACTCTTTAAAAAAATAAAAATTTTAAAGATTTCATTAGAATAATAATTCATTGGCTATGGATGAAGGAATAATATGTTAAATTAAAATAATAGTACAACATGTATTCATATTCTATTTTATAACTAGGCCTATATTCGGGTTTACTTTTACAATTAAAACAGTGATATATTAGACGGATTATATCATCATTATTACGCACGTTTTCGTTGTTATACCACAATAATCTTTGATATCTCTGAATGATGCAATTCATATTTTTTACGGCATATTTGTAATTTTAAAATTGTTACGAAAATTAAGGTGAAATTTTCGCAATGCTAGCGACATCTGGCAATTTATCCTGCGATAAAGTGTTGTTGCATTCTCGTAAAGCTACGTTTAACATATCGGAGGACAAAGCGGAGACTACACCCTCCATATTAACAGAAAGAAGAAGTAAAGCTACGTTTAGACGGTGCTACTTTTCATGCAACAAGACGCATGCAACTAGGCGCGCGAGAAGGCATGCAAAGACGCATGCCTCAAAATCTGTTACAATACTAGGCGCATGTGTTCCCCATCCTAGTTAGATTACACATGCAGCTAGTCTTGCAACATCTTGTTGTTTTGATTATTTTTAAACTTTTTTCGCAAATTTTTCTTTGCTTTATGGATTCAGGTGTGAAGAAAACACTTTAATTTATTGAAGAAGTTAAATTTATCGTCATCAAGTCATTCTAGTAAATGTTTTGAAAAGATTGAAACTATCTAACCTGACTTGGTTCAAAATACTGATGTTATTAGCGCTTCAATCGAAATATTTGCGAGTCAGAATACTTAATTTTGTCTTCTTTTCCTTCTGTCATTTGAAATGATAACAGTAGCTGCCACTAAAGCGGCAGCGTACAACTCTTCGCTGTCGGTATTGTCTGCAATATGTCCTCCACGTATGAATACGAAGGGGCAAATTGCATTCCTCATGCGGCTGTTTCACATTGAGGCATGCGTCATTCTGCATACAACGTTACATGCAGAGAGGAATCGTCTAAACGCAGCTTTAGGGTGTCTTTAAAATCAGGTTTCAGATTTGTCCAAATTCTATTTTTATTTATCAGACAGCAATTAAAAAAAACTTATGCTATAAAAATTATTCTCTTTATGCGAAAAAATAATCCACAGAAGCTATTATAATGATTTTTGAGTAAACTAACATTAAAGTCCTAGCAAACGGGGAAAAAAAAATATGTATATATATATATCGATTCAGCCAGGATTCGAACCTGGAATCTCCTGATCCGTAGTCAAACGCGTTATCCGTTGCGCCACTGACCCCCGCACACTTCAATCCTACTATTAATCTTTCATTAATTTCGCAGAGTAATGCATTGCACCCAAACTGATTTTTAAAAAAAACCTCAAAATGATCGTATTATTATATAATTTGATATAAAATTTATGATACAACTATAATTTATATTGACTTTTAAATTTAATTATGAATATATTTTTCAGTTATTTCCTTATCGAAATAATTAGAAAAAATGGAATTAATGTTTTTTATCAATGGTAAAATAACGAATTGCTTCGATGGCTGTATAAAATGAGTGTTAAATCTCCACCTGAATGTTCCGGAATTGAATCCCAGAACCCAATAATCCGGTTTTATTTTCCTATAAGCAAACTCTTCTATAAAAATATAATAATCATGAGTAAATTTAATTTTCAAATTAGATGATTGTTTATGCGTATTCACAATTCTTGAAAATTTTTTTATTTTGGAACCTATACTATTGAATTTTTCCCGAATTTTAGAATTCAATGAGATAAAATAAAATAATGGGCAAAAGGTAATTTATCTATAAAAGAATTTTTAATAATTATAACGAATTTTTAAATTTTAACTTACAAGTTAGAACAAGCCTTCTCTAATTGAAATACTAAGAATGCAAAATGTTGGATGTCATTAGAAGTATTTTTTATTTTTAACAGTTTTGTCATAAAAAATAAATAAAATTTTTTGAGAAATTTTTTTTCAATGAAAATAATAAATATCTCAAAAAAATTTATTTTAAGAAATTTATTTATTATATTAATAAATAAATTTTATTATATTTCGAAATCTGTACTGACTATGATAAACCATTGTTTCAAACCAACTGCTAAAATTTCATTGTTCTGTGATAATTAAAATCAAAATGAACAGTTTTCATAGTCTGAATTGGCCGCGTGGAAACGCTTCTACTTTCCACTCTGGAAGGGTCGGATCTCACCCCTTGAAAATATTTATCATGGGGGTTTCGACCAGGGCCATTTGGAACAGTTCCAGATGACCCTGTTTCGACCCGGCTCGTCCTCCACAATCCGGCTGAACCCTCTGCAGGGGTGGGCAGCCAGTGGTAGGAATTGTTTTGCCCCCGTCACAGTATTCTTCCAGAATGGAAAGTGGCGTCATCTGTTGACAAAAAAACAGTTTTCATAACAATTTTGACAGTTGAGGCGTGAAGAATCAAAATTCATATTTGAATATTTTAATTTTGTAAACTAATAAATAATATTATTTGTAAAGTTTATTTTATTTTAAAAATAGAACTTTTTATGTAGTTTTAAATCTTAATTTAATAGAGAAAACTAATATTATAAAAACAAATATTGTGATCTACTTATGAGACCTAATAAATAGATCTAACTATATGATTATATTGTCTACATAGAAATATGCTATTCTGGAGGACCCGAATTCATTTCCGGATCCGACATTTCTAGATTATTCAAAGGTGAATCAAGCCCGATACATTTAATTCTCATCTCAAGATCTTTTAGAATCTGCCACTGATGTGAACGCACATCGTGGATTTAAAAAATATCCCGCCGCTTAGTATCCAATATGATCGGAAAAGATGGGCACCAAATTATCGCTTGTGTGATATGGTAGCTTAATCCAAAGTAACACAACCTAATCTGATTTAAAGCGCCATAAAATAAGAAGATTTCACGTGACGTCAGGGTATTATGCTCTTCTTGTGCAAAATAATGCCGTCTTTATATTGCGTACAAAATACTGTAGATAACCGTTAGGAACAGCTCTGCGTGATGATCGACTCCAAGGGATACTTGAATAGTCTCTTTGCTTAGTAGCCTTCCGGTTGGAAAGCGGAATAAAACAAAAGAGAAAAAGAATTATTCTCTTTTTCTCTATCAGCTCTATCTGAGCATCCCATGGTGAGTTATATAGAAAAGCGACGTAAAAAAACCAGAAAAATGATAACATCAAAGCCACTCTTTAACTGATTATATCTTTCATGTGTAAAAAGTAATTTCAAACATTTAAAATTTTTAAAAGTACGAGGAGTCACCATCTCATAACGGAATCATAAAAGATATTCCGAAATCATTTGCAATTAGAATATATCAAGGAATATATACTATATTGATTTACTGTAAAACTGACTGTATGATAAATCTGAGAGTTTGGCTATTGGAATAAGTTTCGATATTTGGATAAAAATGAAATTGCGAAATGTGGTTCTTGAAATATACTGCATGTTAACTGGCAAAATATAAAATAAATAGAAGTAGGGCGACCATTATTATTTTCTTTTTTTAATTTACAAAAATGCTTTAAATTATTATTTTATTCTCAGCAGAGGTCGCTCTATTATTCATACAAATGGCTGACTAAATAGTAGAAGTGAGACGTATGATGTCTTTCTTTTAATTTAAACGTATTAATGTTTATTTAAAGATTATAAAATTCACTATCATTTAAATTATCATATAAATCATTCTTTAATGTTTTAAGCAAATATAAGTGTTTTTCAATTTTGGAAAATATTAAAAGTTCCAGGTAAGTTTTTAACACATCCAAATTATTTTAGAGAAAAATACATAATTTTCCACGTTT
The DNA here is from genome assembly GCA_000484575.1 of Olivierus martensii. NCBI lineage: Eukaryota > Metazoa > Arthropoda > Arachnida > Scorpiones > Buthidae > Olivierus > Olivierus martensii. The sequence continues at coordinate 20,075 of AYEL01078409.1, forward strand.
TTATAATTTTTAATTAAGTTTCATCTTATAAGTTTAGTAAAACTATCAACTTATCAATTTTTTGTCGTTAAAATTTACTTATTTTGTATCAATTTTTTCAAAATAATTACATAAAAATTGAAATGAATGACCATTTTCTAAAACATTTACACTTTTCAAATTAAATTTAAAATTATTTTTTATAATTTATTTATAAAATTAGATATATTTTATTAAGATATCATTATTAATCACATTAAAAATATATATTCTAAATTTGAGAATTGTTGAATAATAAAGAGGTTAAAGTCCAAAGTATTTTTATTGATTTTAAAATAGTTTGGAATTACTTTAGTTACCAATACATTTGCAGTTGCAAAGTTTGCATGCTATATAACAAGTATGATTAATCTATAGATAATTTCTCCGATTTAGTTCAAAACATATTAATGTAACTAGACAGTTTTCAAAATAACTGTATGACAAATAAATCAGATGTCAAAAAGATTTTGAGTTTGAGTTTTGCTTAATATAATTCTAATTTATTATTTTTTCAAAAAATAATAAATTAGAATTATTATATGGCAATTAAAAGAATCATCTCTAATATTTATAATTTTTTTTTTTGCATAAAATAGTACAAAAGTTAGATGTTTACAGAAAATCTAAATAAATAAAAAATATTTTAAATTAAATGATCTATGAATATACTTAAAGTTAGTAAATTAAATATATAACAAAACAAAAATTGTTAAATGTTTAATGCAATCCAAAGAATATAAAGTCGAATTTTAGAACAGTGTAAAAATATTTATTAATTCATCAGCACAACCTACTTTAATATGATGATTTTTAACTTTTATTTAAATGGAACTTATATTAAAGTGGTTAGGCCAACATTTTTTGAAATTAATTTTTATTAAGAAATAAATTTTTAAATTTTAATGTTATTTTTTTCATATTAAATTTTCCCTATAAAGTAATTATATTTTTAGAGAAAAATAAATCAATTATATTATTGACAATTATATCTTAATTATTTAAAAATAATAATAATGTAGTCTTTTGAAGTATTATATTTCACTTTAAACAACCTACAATGCACTTTATTGTTATGTATTTTGATTTGTTGGCTAGTCATCCTGACAATAGCAGATCGCATATCAGAGGAAATGAATGTAATGAAATTTCAGTTGGGTGTGGTTTCCAAGTGATATATGAAAAAGTAGTTTTTGTTCTATAGCTTACAGATTATTACTTATTTAATAATTTACGATATCTAAAAATCAAATTTTACAACTATAGTGGTGTTTTGTCTAGATTACAATGTTTAGAAAATGTTATCATTTCAAGATTAATTATATCATTAACCTACTTGGATTCAGTATTATACAATTATCCATATTTTAATTGATATGGGTAATTATGTAAGTTTTAACTAGAATGAAGTACTTAATCATTTTTAAAAAACAAAATCATTATATTTAGCAATTTTAACTATCTGGATAGTTTCTAGATCTGCAACAGATAGAATTACTAATACAATTTTGTTGTCATTAATTTATCTAATTTCCTATTACAGTTCTTGTGCAATGAAAGGATGTGACTTTTCCCATTGTTTTAATATGATGAAATTAATTTGAAAAATTTTTTTTATAATATTGGAACATTATTTGATAGAATTTTATATAGGAGAAGATATTTAAAAGAATTAAACAAGTTATTAAATATTTTTACTTTTTGTTCTCGCAGGTAATAAAATGAACAATAAACAGGTAATTTGGAAAATTTTACGATGATAAATTATCAATAAGACAGTTTTAGTTTATATTCTGTTGAAAAAATAGCAAGCATGTAGAACTATCTTGTTTTCTTAATTTTTATGTTTACTTCCTTTCTCAGAAATTTAGTTAATATTTATACAACTTGTTACCACTTCACAGTTGCATGCTACAGTTCAAGTTTTAGTTCATTTAATATCTAAATCTTTGGTTTCTGTCAAAAACTTATTTTTTTATTGACAGTACTTCATTTTAAGTATAGTATTTTAAGTATAAGTGATGATTTTCTCAAGTACAAATTTTTTAACATAATTACAGATGTCTGCAATTCATCATCAGAGAAAGCTTGTTGAACAGCTTCAAAGAGAAGCTTCCATAAAAAGAATTAATGTTTCAATTGCAGTTGAAGATCTTAAGGTAATTTGTTTTACTATGAAAATTACAATTGTTTAAATTTAATAAAATGTTTACTATTTTCAAATTTATTTTAGAAATACACTCAAGAGCATCAAAACAGTGACTGCTTATTAGTGGGCTTCCACACTCAAAAGGCTAATCCTTTCAGAGAAAAGAGTTCTTGCATTTTGTTCTGATAATAATCAAGAATAAGGCATTATTCAGTTTCATTCCTTCTATACAGAAATGCTGCAAATGTGTCTTATAAATACTTTTAAGTACAGATTATTAAAAAATAACAACAGGGTATCATGAACAAAACTAAACTAAAATAGAAAATTATCATTAGATGCATTTTTAATATAATATATTAATGCAACTTTTTATAAATGCTGTAATTAAATAATATTTTAATAAGAGTTTACACAATATTTGTATAATGCTTTTCATATAAAATTTGTATCATACTTTTATAAATTTCAAACATCTCACATTAGATATTGTAATCTTATTATTGCAAATTGATTGTTTTCATTGCTAGAAGTTAGGTATGTTAAGAAAGCATTTATACAACCAAGGAAAACATATCAGTAGACATTTTTGCTTAAAAATTATTTAAATTTTTTACTAGTCTATTATTGCTAAACAACATTTAAAATTTGTGAAATGTGACTTGTTACTTTTATAGTATTGCTGTTTGACTGAAATTTTCTCTTGTTTGTAATCTACAAATGCACCTGCTTTTATGAAAAACTACACATTTCTAATTGAAAATAAAAATTAATATAATGTTGAATAAGATTTTGCTTGTTATATTTAATGTTGTTTATATTGCATAAATATAATAAATGTGTTGCATAGTAGTTTATATTTAAAATTTGATTCATTGATTTAAGAGCTGCTGTATTCAAAACCAAAGCAGTTTTAGTTTCTACTGCTATGCAGTTTTGTAGAATCAAATACTGTATATGCAAAATTGTTTACATTGATGACTTGCTAATATAAAAGCAATTTTTGCTTGTTCAATATTAGAATGGCAAATCATGAAAGGTTGCACAAGTAAGGATTATAATATACTAAAGACTTCAGGTACCAATCTTGTGGGGGTGCACTTTGCAGGCTGGATATGGGGCAGTTGTCTGAACATCATTTGGTTTCAAGAATATCTGTCTATATGAAACATTTTAATTAAATGGATTATCATATTAAAACAAATTTTTTTCATACTAATAATAACAAACAAAAGTAAAATGCAAAGAATTTAGCTGATTAAAGTTTTTGACTGCTAAAGTCTTTGCATTTTACTTTGTTTGTGCAGTCTTGTAGTTTTATTAATAACTCTGAAAAACAGCTATCGAAAATTAAGGAGTAAACTTGAAAGACACATTAAATAGAAATCACAAGCACCTATGGTTAAAAATGTCGAAGTTACAAATATCAGCTAAATTCTTTGCATTTTAAAGTTTTTGACTGCTAAAGTCTTTGCATTTTACTTTGTGCAGTCTTGTTGTAGTTTTATTAATAACTCTGAAAAACAGCTATCGAAAAAATTAAGGAGTAAACTTGAAAAAGACACATTAAATAGAAATCACAAGCACCTATGGTTAAAAATGTCGAAGTTACAAATATGGTATAAACCAAGTAAATTGACCATCATCCATTTTAGTTAAGGTATTTAATTTTAAATGGTGTTTAAATAATAAATAATTTATTTCTTTAATTTAAATTATTAAGAATAAAAATGACATCAGGTTTATCATTAATCGAACCTCTAAAGATATCGCGCCATCTATCGACGACAATTTTTTAAGGCTTAAAAAACAATTTTGGATGTGATCTAAATATCTCCATACCAAATTTGAAGTTTAGAGATGGGAATTTCTATTATTCGATTACTCTTGCTATTAAGCGCATATAAGACGAGCCCTTCGGAATTCGCTAGAGAGATGTTTCGAGCATCCCCGTAGTAGTAAAAATTCGTAAATTAGTAGTTTATATTCCATTCACGCAATACATAATTATCGTGGATAAATCATATTAAGGAGTTTCCGCATAGCTCCGACCGAGAAAAATCCACGGTCTGCGCATGTGTGAAGTTGCAAGTCATATCGACGAAAAGGAAGTCATGTCTTTGCTGTCCGATGCAATCCAGATATATTAAACTGCTGATGGCGAATTTTAATACAGATAACGCCAGTTTCTGTGGTCATTCTGACAGAATATTAATTGAAGGAGCGAAACAAGCCCTTCCACAGGCTGCCTTCTCTTAGAGGGGTCAACCGGATTATGAGGGACAGGATCGACGGCCGGATCCGGATCCCCATGATATTTTCAAAGGATGGGACCCGAGATTCGAACTCCGTCCTCCAGAGTAGAAAGCCGAAGCGTTTCCACGCGGCCAATCCGGCCGTCCTCCAAAGTGGAAAGCCGAAGCGTTTCCACGCGGCCAATCCGGCCGACAATGATCTTTATTAGTTAGAAATTTTATGAAAATCGAGAGAATTTACAATAATAGAGCATCTGTGTCGGAGGTTCGAACTGAGTTGCTGAAGCGACTTTCGATAACCTTCCTAAACAATATAATTTTGTCGTTTAGCTATCGGTCGTGGCGGTGCGGAAACTCCCTATTATCTTATGCTTAAAATTGATCATATATTTTTTTCGATTAAAAACCCTAAATATACACTAAATGTAAATGAATAAAAACAATTCAGCCACGAGAAAATCGGAAGATAATGTAAAATTTATAGCTACCTCACATATATTGATCTTTTGGTGTATTTTAAATTTCCATAAATAGTTTTTAATCGCAAAAATTGTGGATTTTTTTATACCAATTTTATTTAACAAAAAAAAAAAAGGCAACTTCAAAAAGTTCAAAAATTGAAATCCAGCTAGTACTACTAGTGGAAAAAGCAGTAGCTATTTTATATGTATACGGACAAATATTGTGCAATACTATACTCTTATCGACAGATGCCACTTTCCAATCATTGATCACCATCGATCTTTTTTGATCACTAAATGGACTGGTGAATATAGGCTGCCCACGCCCATGGAAGAGTGACTGACACGGACTAGAAATGAGGATTGATTTGAGAAGACCCGACCCTCAATATAAAGTTTTCAATTTGAAATCACATATTTTGTATTTTGGACAAAAAATTACAGATATTATAGTTATGACGACTGTATTAACCTAAGTTAAAACCATAGATTGTTGGCTAAACACATTTTACAGACTTGATCGCGAGCAACCCGAAGCATTTCAAAAGGAATTTAGCCAGTCGGCCGGATTGGCCCGTGGAAACGCTTCGGCTTTCCACTCTGGAGGACCCGGGTTCGAATCTCGGGTCCCACCCCTTGAAAATATCATGGGGTCCGGGCCCGGCCCGTCGATCCCAGTCCTCTACAATCCGGCTGACTCCTCCGCAGGGATGGATAGCCTGTGGAGGGCTTGTTTTGCCCAGTCCTCTACAATCCGGCTGACTCCTCCGCAGGGATGGATAGCCTGTGGAGGGCTTGTTTTGCCCCGCCACTTAATACTCTGAGTGGAAAGTGGAGTCATCTGTTAACAAAAAAAAAAGGAATTTAGCATAAAAAAAATTAACAATTATAGCTCATTTAAAAAAATGTCTCGAATTGTTAAATTGTAGTAAATATCCTAAAGTGAAAATTTATTTCGAGGGATTGATATCTAAATTTCTCAGTAGTCTGCTTGGATCAGGGCCGTATCTATACGATTGGGCGGAGCGGCTGCTCAGGGCGCTGGCGCATTGTATTTTGTTATTGTAGTAAGAATTATTTTTTAAACAATCGCGCCCTCTCAAGTCCTGGCTCGCTGTTGCCCCCCTCAAGTCGTTAGTTTTAATGCCATTTCCAATCAGGGAAATTACTAAGGGACGGGGCCAGTAAGTTCGGCTCCTCTCCACGGATATGGACTGAACCCATATCCGTGGAGGGGGCCGGATAGGGATCGCCGGGCTGCCCCCAGAACTCCGAAAAACTTTTCAGGAGATGCCGGACCCAGGACGCGTACCCGGGTCCTCCACCGTACCACGCCAACACATCACTCGGCTAACCGGCCTCAAGTCGTCACGGTAAAATTGGTTAAAATTTTCATATTTGAGAGTGTTTTGAAAATAAATTTAGTATTAAACGTTTTATTTATTGATAATTTTCAAAAGAAAAGCTACATTTCCACTTCAAATAAACTTTAATACTAAATTTATTTTCAAAACAACGTTTTATTTATTGATAATTTTCAAAAGAAAAGCTACATTTCCACTTCAAATAAACTTTATTGGGTCCCATTTCAGAACAAAAACAGAAGTCATAAATGACAAATAGTTAAACAATTGGTGAACATTCTATTGCTTCTGGAAGTATTTCTTACTTCCTACAGGATCAGGAACCATGGTATCGCTGCCTGGTTTCCACCCAGCTGGGCAAACTGAAAATTAAAACAATTTTGCATCAAGAAAACTATATTTTGGAAATTTTGTAGCAATAATTGTCTAACTTAAATTCAAAATTTTTCTAATTCTTAGCTGAAAACTGTTTTTAAAATTATTGGATTTTAGCACAACATTTTAGTGTTTTGAAAATCAGAACCCATTTTTTTTTTTTGGCTAGAAAAGTGACTTAGACTTGTTCAATATAAATTGTAGAAATTCTATTTTATGTTGAATAGATCAATTCTAGTTGAGGACAATGAGAACAAACAGACTGGATGACGGGAAATGAATAGACAAGTGAAATAAACAAGATATTGTGAATGATTGTGCAATATGATGTGCTCAGTGTGATTGAAACATCAAAAAAAAGGTGTGCATTTGATTAAAAGAATCATGAGAATGTGGTTTGGGGTAAAAAGATAATGAACAAGAATAGTGTGGGTGTATGTTGATGAAAGAATGAAAAAGTAGATATTAGAAAACAAATATGTGAATGATAGATATGGAAAAGGATAAAAATGGGTCTAGAGGGCATTTCTAATAGTTGCATATGCTCTTGTAATGGGATGAGCAAAAATAAAATTATGGTGTTATAAAGTTATGGCACTGAGCAATTGTGATAGAAGATTTAATTAGCAAAAGTGATATAGAGATGATGTGGAAGATTAGTTAGGAAATGACTGACAATGGGGGACAGTCTGAGACTGAACCTTTTTTCAGCACAAACACTCTAGATACAAAGATCATCAATATAACTTGGAGATAAGATTGATCTCAGGAGAGATCAGGAGTATGACTTGATTGTGTGATGAAAGAGTGAGGACATTTATGGATACAGTGATGAAAAGTAGAGATTCATTATAGGGTCAGATCACTGAGGGAATGGAGAAATGCAAGGTCAGAAGTATGAATACAAATGAAAAAGCGAAAGATCTCTTTGTGAAGATATATAAGAAGGTTTATAAAAGCTGGGTCCAATGGATGAGAAAATATTCAATATGTGGACGTACTTTAAGGAGTGTATAGTGAGTGTTGCAAGAAAAATGGTTGATGAAGTGAGTAGGTAGAAAGGGTGATGCATGATAGAATAATGTGATAGGACATGCTATGACTGAGAATAAGCATACAGTAAGACCCTGTTTAACACTGGATATGTTTCAAGGAAATAAGCGCTAAATGAAACGGTGTTAAAACAGGGTCATTTTAACACGTAAGTAATGAGGATAGGTGAAACAGTACAGTGAATTAGAAATATATACATAGCATTTTTTTTTATTTTTATTTTGTAACGTATTATTACTAATGTATTACATTAATTACACACATTTTTTTATTGCTAATATCGGCTTGTATTCATAAATCATTCATAAAAAAAATTCTTAAAATTAGAAAATAAAGTTTTAAGAGTATTATTACTAATGTATTACATTACACACATTTTTTTATTGCTAATATTGGCTTGTATTCATAAATCATTCATAAAAAAATTCTTAAAATTAGAAAATAAGTTTTAAGAACAAAAAGCAGTGCAGTAAACTATAAAAAAAAGCCTTAAGAACAAAAAGCAGTAATCAGATTGCAGTAAGCTATAAACAATGAAGATAAGAATAACGTTCTAACTTCAAGAACTATAGTTTAAAATGGCAGCATTTAGGTTAAAACTAAAATGGGATAATTGTTATTTTTATTACTGTAAAATAACATTGATGATGACTGATCATAAATATGAACTCTGACTGCAGCAGACTTCCATATGTATTGCACTGCACTGATATAAATCCATTATGAGATGGCATAGGAGTATCAATGTAACAAATTACTACAATTTTGGATTTATGTAAGAATAGTAGTTTGAAAAACCACGTCAAAGTGAATCAATAAAAATATGGAATTCAACAAAATCGCATTAGAATCCATTATGAGTTGGCATAGGAGTATCAATGTAACAAATTACTACAATTTTGGATTTATATAAGAATAGTGGTTTGAAAAACCACGTCAAAGTGAATCAATAAAAATATGGAATTCAACAAAATCGCATTATATCGAAACAGTGTTAAACAGCAGCATTAAGCGGGGTCTTGTATTTGGGAATGTTAAATGAAAGTGTGATGTCAAATGAATAAAAAATATAAGGTGTGCAAAGATAGTGAAAGAGAATAATGGAAAGGGTTAAAGATGATAGGCAGCAGAATGATTTTGAAGATAGTAAAAAGAATGTTCTGAAAATACAGTATATTGGAAATTTGAGGGGGGAAGTACAAGTATATCTGGTGTGAAAGATGAAATGGTAGAATGCTGTGGAATGAAATAAAGTGGTTTATAGATGGAGAGATTATTTTCATGAAGTTTGCAAGCCTATTGGAGGATGAGGGTGAAAATGAGGCAAACAGAATGAATGTGAGAATAATGAACAGAAATCAGTGATATTATGAATGTGATTGGTAGACAGTGTAGTAGGAGTTCTGGTTGAGATATTTAAATAATATGACGGAAAGTCTTATGACGAAAGGTGTGTATGAATAACAATGAAATATGTGACTGTCTGCAAAAGGGAACGATGAGAGGTGATTTATGCACTTAATATTTCTTGCATTCAAAGTCTTTTGAATGTGCTGAGAAAATGTTTGGTAAGATTATTATTAAAGGTGACTGATGAGAGAATACAAAGTGTGCAGGATGGTTTCAAAAGTAGAAGATGAGAATGTTTGGACCAGATTTTCTTAATGTTATTATGGAGAAATATTTGTGTGAAGGTATTCTATGTTTTCGTAAATCTTAAGGGGTATGTCAGAGTAAATCAAAGTAATCTATGGAAAATGCTGAGGAATATGGTGTGGATGAAACAGCTGCTTGTAGCAGTGAAAGTGATGTATGCTAATAGTTGTGCAAGTGTGAGAATAAAGACATGCCAGAATGGTTTGGTGTGGATGAAACAGCTACTTGTAGCAGTAAAAGTGATGTATGCTAATAGTTGTGCAAGTGTGAGAATAAAGACATGCCAGAATGGTTTACACCCTAGGAAAGGGATGAGACAAGAATGTGTGACTATTTATACATTAATGCATATTGAGGAAAACTGCTGTGAACAAGTTGAGTATGAAGATGATGGTGAGAGTATGTGCCATTTATGGTGCTAATGACACTTCGCTGAGAGTGAGCAAGATTTGAGAATGCTTGCTGCACAACTCAATGTTAGGTAGACTGATAAAATAAATGCACAGATGATGATAGTTTTATAACAGGGCTGTCCAACCCACGGGCCGGATGCGGCCCACCGCTGTAATGAATGCGGCCCAATATAAAATCGTGAATTTCTTTTATAAATATTGAGCTTTTTATGTACTTATTTTTTAATTTTTGAAATTAGCCATAATGACAAATATATCCCACTCATAAAGAAAAAGAATTTGTTTCATTTTTTTAATAAAAATATATAAAAAAATAATGAAGGTAATGAAGTTTTATTAATTAAATACCTATTTACATTTCCTATTTCCGTTTTCTAAAATATTTCTTATTTCAGTGATTAAAACTTCTTGACTTGATCAATCATTTAAAAAAATTTCTGAACGACAATCTCAAAGATTGTTATGCTACGACATTTTTGCTTATTTTTCATGATGGATATCACATATTGTACATAACTTACTTTTTTTTGCTTAATAACTATCGTCAAAATTAGAATATTTTATGTGCAGCCCAAGATAATTTTTTCTTCAAAATGTGCAATTTCTGAACGACAATCTCAAAGATTGTTATGCTACGCCATTTTTGCTTATTTTTCATGATGGATATCACATATTGTACATAGTTATTAAGCAAAAAAAAATAAGTTATCGTCAAAATTAGAATATTTTATGTGCAGCCCAAGATAATTTTTTCTTCAAAATGTGGCCCAATGAAGCCAAAACGTTGGACACCCGTTTTACAATATTCCTCCTCTCAAACATAAGATGAGAGACTGAACTGAATGTGTGAACTTTCAGCAAGTTCAGAGTTTGAAAAGAATATTTAAGACGACAGATCATACTGAATGCAAGATTGCAAAGAGCAATATTGAATTGAAAATTGTGAGTGCACTTTGAAAAGTATGGCTAGAAATGACAATCTCTCAAAAGAATATTAGGATGCTATATCAGAGTGGTGGTCCCAACACTAATGAATGGAAGGTGAAATCTAGGTATGGGGTGAAAAATATAGGAAGGGTTTTAATGCAGTGAGATGAGATCTGAGGTATAGCTGGAATGGTAATATGATCATCTCTAATGATGAAATATTAAAGCATTTTAGAGTAGAAAGGAATAAGATAGATGCAATATATAAATCAACTAAGATGATTTGGCCATTGGAGCAAATGAGTGATGAACAAGTAACAAACAAAGTATATACGAGAAGGCGGATCATACTGAATGCAAGATTGCAAAGAGAGCAATATTGAATTGAATTGAAAATTGTGAGTGCACTTTGAAAAGTATGGCTAGAAATGACAATCTCTCAAAAGAATATTAGGATGCTATATCAGAGTGGTGGTCCCAACACTAATGAATGGAAGGTGAAATCTAGGTATGGGGTGAAAAATATAGGAAGGGTTTTAATGCAGTGAGATGAGATCTGAGGTATAGCTGGAATGGTAATATGATCATCTCTAATGATGAAATATTAAAGCATTTTAGAGTAGAAAGGAATAAGATAGTTGATTTATATATTGCATCTAAGATGATTTGGCCATTGGAGCAAATGAGTGATGAACAAGTAACAAACAAAGTATATACTATGTGTGTCAAGGGTAAATATGGGAGAGGAAAATGAAGAAAAGTAGATGAGCATATGGAGATTTATACAAACTGAAATCTATAAGGCAAAATTTATAAGAAAAGAATGACTGTACAGGAAGCAGATATAGTATCGAGAGAGAGAGAGAGATGGTACTATTTGATTGGTAGTATGTCAAAGTTTTCTATTCTTTGAATACCATCCTCTTCCCTATTACATGGATATGAGTTTGTTATAGAGTTGGTTGTAAAATTTCAGATAATGTTTAATTATTCTAAAAGTTATTCACTAATTTATACTCTTGCTATTTTTCACTAAAAAAAAAAATAGCATATTAAAATGGTCACTTAATTATAAAAACACTGTAAAATGTAAAACATTAGTTCCTAATAAATTGAAAATTTGTTGTTATTTCACTAAAATTATATTTAAACTTAAACATTTGACAAAAAAAAATTAAAAAAGTTAAAAAAATTCTAATATGAATAGAAATGGTATTTTAAAATTAAATAACCAAAAAGAATAAAATATATATAATATAAAAAGCTTATATTAGATTGGATTATTTAGTATTTTTAGAAAGCTTCAAACCAAGAATAAAGTCTTAAAAACTTGTTTCTGGAAGCACTGTGGAAATAAAAATTATGCAAAATTATAGTAATATTGGTTATAAAATTGTGTGCGTTTTATATTTACATAATTGTTCTGTTTTATAGAAGACTAGACTATGTTAATTTTTATTATATTTCATTTTGATGTATCTTATAACACTATTACCAATAGTTTTAGCATAGATTTGTTTCTGGAAGCACTGTGGAAATCAAAATCATGCAAAATTATAGTAATATTGGTTATAAAATTGTGTGCGTTTTATATTTACATAATTGTTCTGTTTTATAGAAGACTAGACTATGTTAATTTTTATTATATTTCATTTTGATGTATCTTATAACACTATTACCAATAGTTTTAGCATAAGACAATTAACCATTGTTGCAATATTATAGACAATCAGTATTTAAAAAAATTTCAGTATTGAAGTTTTAATCTTGTTTTCTTGGGATAAACAAAATATTGCTTTAACATACTGTTTTGGCATGTTAAATTTTTCAGTCATTTGTAATTTTGAAAACTGACTAAATTTCATGCATAGACATTCATAGTAAATAATGAATTTTTAATTTTCTTAAGAAAAAGGGAGTTTTAATTTCATTTGTTATAGTGCATGAAAATACTAAAACAATCTAAAAATTAATGTCCCAAATTTTTGAATAAAATTAACTGCCTTAGTAACAATGAAATATTTTTTTTTAATGCTATTAAATTTTTAAAAACATTTTACCTTGCTAAATCAATACTAAACATTATATGCAATATAAAATTTTGATTACAAAAATAATTTGATATATCACATAGTTCATTTATTATAGTGCATGAAAATACTAAAACAATCTAAAAATTAATATCCCAAATTTTTGAATAAAATTAACTGCCTTAGTAATAATGAAATATTTTTTTTAATGCTACTAAATTTTTAAAAACATTTTACCTTGCTAAATCAATACTAAGCATTATATGCAATATAAAATTTTGATTACAAAAATAATTTGATATATCACATAGTTCATTTTAAGACATTTTGAAAAAGAGTTAGTGAAAAGTTTCAAATTTACCTTGTGTAGAGAGGAGTGGTGTGCCGGCCAGAGGTGTTGTGTGCCATCTTGGAAACGAATGAAGATGGTCTCATCATCGACGCATTATTTTTGATTATTATTAAATTTATGTTAAAATGGTTATTACTCATTTTTGCTAATAGTAATTGTAAAGATAAGAGGTTTATTAATATTTAAATTACATTGTTTATTTAATTGAAAATGTAAGTACATCTCGATGGTATATAAGTACATCTCGATGGTATATAAGTATCATCTGCAACGCAGCTTGAACTGTCCTTCTGGTGTTTGTTGTGTCATCGTTATTCCTGTTCCCATCCAAAGAAGTGTCCGTGTTGTGTGGTGGACTATTGTCTTGTTTTGGACTGCTGTTTATGTCAAATTGTGACTATTATTATTCTTAGTGGTTAAGAAGGATCACAGTTTGTTTTAAACTTGTTAATTTAGTAAGTCGTCTTCTATTAAGAGTTTTAAGTTAAGTTTAATAAAAATTAATATTCTAGTGTTTCCATGGAAGTTTTTGCTAATAGTAATTGTAAAGATAAGATGTTTATTAATATTTAAATTATATTGTTTATTTAATTGAAAATGTAAGTACATCTCGACAGTATATAAGTATCATCTGCAACGCAGCTTGAACTGTCCTTCTGGTGTTTGTTGTGTCATCGTTATTCCTGTTCCCATCCAAAGAAGTGTCCGTGTTGTGTGGTGGACTATTGTCTTGTTTTGGACTGCTGTTTATGTCGAATTGTGACTATTATTATTCTTAGTGGTTAAGAAGGACCACTGTTTGTTTTAAACTTGTTAATTTAGTAAGTTGTTTTCTATTAAGAGTTTTAAGTTAAGTTTAATAAAAATTAATATTCTAGTGTTTCCATGGAAGCTGTGTTGTTTTTTTTGGACTGGCTGTCTACAACGGAAATTAAAATTAACATTAGTATTTGCACAGAGTGTCGACAACCAAGAGAGACGGGGGAAAGGGGTCCAAATCCAACAAGCAAACTTGAGGCAGGACCGGGCTTCGCACTTAAAGCAATATTCAAATCATGATGCCTTGATGCAGCTTGACAAATAAAATCTTAAGCTTATAGAAGAAAAAACCACTTGCTTATAATATACCACTTAAGCTACTAGTTCAGAGTCAATACAAGCACTAAAAATATAACTTTGAAACAATAACATTGAATAACATAAAGAACTAATATAACTCTGAAAAGTTATATTAGACTTATCTAAAAGAAATGTACTGATGAGGGACCGGTGACGGGTCCGAAAACGTTTTGCAGTAATAAAACGGTTTAATACTTGCTGGTAGTGCTGTATTGACTCTGAACTAGTAGCTTTAGTGGTAAAATCTTAAGATTTTTGAATGCATACATTTAATATAAATTTAAGTAGCATAAAGTTAAAGCCTAATTATAATAAAGTAATATGTAGTTAAATTTATCATTAATTGATTACAGTAATTTTACAGATTAAAAAACAGTGAAACAACTTACCTTCTCCATGTTTATCTGTATATTGGAAAGCTTGAACTAATCTTAAGGTCTCATCCACTGATCGTCCTACAGGCATGTCATTAATGGTTATTTGACGTAATTTACCTTTATCATCAATGATAAACAGGCCTCTAAAATAAATGAATTGCTTTTAAAATTTTATATTAACATTAAAAATTAAAACAGAAATCTTAGATATATAGTTTTTCACTTCCTGGAGGTGGTTTTGTAATTTAGAAATCTGCTTTGAGCAGAAATTTTTGCAGATAAAAATCTACAATTAAGTATTAAATATTGATAGGATTTAAATAATCCTATACAAATCTTATGATAATAGACTATTCTTATGAAGCACAAAAACAATATATGCATAAAATAGTTATACAGATAAGTTTTCCACTATAGTAGTTTTTTTGCATATTTAATACCTAAAATGTTACAATGTTTTTATTATTTGGTCAATGATTAACAGGAGCAAAAGATTTGTATAGGATTATTTAAATCCTATGATAATAGACTATTCTTATGAAGCACAAAAACAATATATGCATAAAATAGTTATACAGATAAGTTTTCCACTATAGTACAGTTTATTTTTGCAAATTTAATACCTAAAATGTTACAATGTTTTTATTATTTGGTCAATGATTAACAGGAGCAAAATTCTTATATCTGCTTTAGGCAGGTTTGAAGTTGTTCAATCATGCACATATTCAAATATATTCACTGTAAGTACATGGCATGCATAGAAGCTATTAAATAGCACAATGATTCTATTTTACAGGAAAGTTATAATCTCAAAATATATCCTTACACAGATATTTATGCTATAAAAACAATTTTTTTTATATGTAAAATTCACAAAACACTAGGATTTAAAATATTTGCTAATCTAGACTGACCTATATTATTGAAGTTTGATACAAAATTATCTTAAAGCATAAGAAACAATTTACAAGTTATATATGTAGTTCTTAAACTAGTAGTTAAACTTTAAAGCTGAAAATGCCAGACAAAACTAATTTGCATCTAATTATTCTAATTTTATTATAAATAAGCATAGTGATTTACTGATAAAAATCTGCCTTGAAGGCAGATACAATGATTGGGATTTATATTTTTTGTTAAAAAATATAAATCCTAAGCAAACAAAAAATTGAGGCCCCTTCCCAAATTTTTTTAATTGTATAAAAAAAGACATGTCTATTTACACAGGTTATTAATGCATAGTAAAGTCTCTCTTAAATTATTTAACTTTAAAGATGTGTACAATATAAAATTAAACAAAATATAAAATAAAAACATACAAATATAAATAAATTATTTATTTAACTTTAAGATTTATTATTTAACTTTAAGATGTGTACAATATAAAATTAAACAAAATATAAAATAAAAACATACAAATATAAATAATCAAATTAACAAGCCAAACTTCCCCAGGCGGATAAGGTTTTAAGTTATATTTTTTAGAATTATTATTATTATTTTCGAATTAAAGCTATGGTGCCACCATCTATTGAGTTAATAATTAATTCAGATAAAGTTTTAGGTTATATTTTTTAGAATTATTATTATTTTCGAATTAAAGCTATGGTGCCACCATCTAATTGGTTAAATAATTAGATATTTCGTACTAAGGTGGCGCCATCTAATATTTAATGATTAAACTATAATTTACAAATTTATTTTCCCAAAATAAAATTTT
Organism: Olivierus martensii; assembly: GCA_000484575.1. NCBI lineage: Eukaryota > Metazoa > Arthropoda > Arachnida > Scorpiones > Buthidae > Olivierus > Olivierus martensii. The sequence continues at coordinate 36,344 of AYEL01078409.1, forward strand.
CGCCACCGCACCGGAATCAAACCGGGATCTTTGGGTTAACGCCCCAATGCCTTAACCAGCTAGACTATGGCGACCTATGGCGGAAATTCCATTTCGAGAAGCTTAAGTATTCATCGCTATGGAACCTTACCAGACTAGGCCATAACTAGCGCTCCCAGGCGGGCTATCTATGTAGCCACGGGCCCTCATGGTAAAAAAATGGTTTATCCCGTTTGTTCGTTGTTTATAATTGAATACAAATATAAAGCTTATTTTAACAAAAATTGTATTTATTGAAAAATGAAGCAAATCTAAAAATACCCAATAGCAATTAAAAATCGCAATTCTATCATTAGTATGATGATCAAAATTTCTTTAATCACTTTCAAATGATTAAAAAAGTAATTAGGCTATGAAAACCAACAGCCACCTTGGCAACCTTTGATCATCAGAGGTGAATTTCAAATCACTTTTTTACAAAATAGCAAAAAACTTTTCTGTTCAATTTTTTTCTTTAAATTTAGGAGGCCCCCTGAAAGCTGACTCCCCAAGCTTTAGCTTATTTAGCTGAATAATAAATCCAGCACTACTTGAAGGCAAAGCAGACTTTTCAAACTTCTATTAAATTAATAATATAGTTTAATGGCAAGTACTGTATCATATATTTTTCAATAATTCAGCTAAATTATTGGACTAGTTAAGTAATTTAATGAATATCAGTATCTGATTGCTTTGGGTTCAATAACTTGGCCAATAAATAGTAGTCATATTTAAAATAATAAAGCTTGAGAAGTCCGGTACCTCGTCCGGAACTTCTCCCAAGTTTGACCCTGACCCCTGCTCCATTACCCTTAGTCTGGGCGACGACCATAGATTACATTCTACATGAAATTCATTTCGTGTAATCCAATCAAGGAAATAACAAACGGCATTAAGAACATGCTCCATCTTGTTAAATAGAAACTGGTTATTTTATTAATGTTCAAAAAAGCACAATACAAACAATTACTAGAATAAAATATATGATTTATACAACCTGGAGTCCCCAATAGTATCAAGAGAAAGACGAATAGTATCAAAAGAAGGACGAACATTAACTTCATTGACATCAAGTCGGTCAAAATCCACAGCGCTTAGCTTCTTACAAGTATCCAGTACAGGGGACATCACATCCTCTGGTGCGAACAATCTCTTATAGTAAAATGTATTTACATAAAAACCATTATTATATAACATCTTTGAATGACAAAATTAATTTGGTTATTACATCTTTCAAAATCAAAATTACATTTAAATTTAAACAGTCGAATAATTCTGGAAAATCCTAAACTACTCTTCTTTCCGACTATTCCGACGTCAACCCGTTCCTTTAATCCAAGATGGCCGCTCCCATCGAAACGCCGACCACAACAACCGGTAAGACTCGACTCTTTTTTCTCTATCTGCGGCACGTCGGAATAGTCGGAAAGAAGAGTAGTTTAGAATTTTCCAGAATTATTCAACTGTTTAAATTTAAATGTAATTTTGATTTTGAAAAATGTAATAACCAAATTAATTTTGTTGTTCAAAGATGTTATATAATAATGGTTTTTTATGTAAATATATTTTACTATAAGAGATTGTTCGCACCAGAGGGTGTGTTGTCCCCTGTACTGGATACTTGTAAGAAGCTAAGCGCTGTGGATTTTGACCGACTTGATGTCAACGAAGTTAATGTTCGTCCTTCTGTTGATACTATTCGTCTTTCTTTTGATACTATTGGGGACTCTAGGTTGTATAAATTATATATTTTATTCTAGTAATTGTTTGTATTGTGCTTAGCTAAGTAATTTAATGAATATCAGTATCTGATTGCTTTGGGTTCAATAACTTGGCCAATAAATAGTAGTTATATTTAAAATAATAAAGCTTGAAGTCCGGTACCTCGTCTGGAACTTCTCCCAAGTTCAACCCTGACCCCTGGCTCCATTACCCTTAGTCTGGGCGACGACCATAGATTACATTCTACATGAAATTCATTTCTTTTTCAGACTAAGGGTAATGGAGCGGGGGTCGGGGTCGAACTTGGGAGAAGTTCCGGACGAGGTACCGGAATAACCTGGATAGCTTATATAAGCTATCCAGGTTATTCTCTTTCTAATGTCAGTAAATTACTATGTATACATTTATTCAGCAATTGCACCTTACAATGAAAATATTCTGTTGTACATTTTTAAAAATCAGTATATTCAGTAGTAAGCACTTAGATAAAATATCAGAATAGAAGTTATAAGCTATTTATCATTATGGCTATTTTCAGCAACTAGAAAATCTGTTCTTAGTACATATTTAAATATCATTAATGCTGGCAATTTAACTACTATAAAAAAAGTATTTTATTACCACCAATAAATTTAAATTTTGTTATTCTTATTTAAAAAGTATTTGTTAGTTTTTAACAACTTCTACAGCCATAGAAGTTTATGAGGTTCTATATTTAAAAAACTCATACTATTTAATTTCTCTTTGTTAAAGCCAACTTGAAAAATTAAATGAATACTGAATTCAGCTTTTCCATCCTCCAGACTAAAGGATGTGCAAAATTTTACAAAAAAGAGAGACGAATAGTATCAAAAGAAGGACGAACATTAACTTCGTTGACATCAAGTCGGTCAAAAAAACTGCTAATATAAGCGGTTGCAAATTTTTCTACTTTGAAAGCTTCAAATTTCTTCTCTATTCATATTTAGGTTATTGGAAGTTCTGCATCATTTGTACAATTCTAATTTTTAAAGTATTAAATGAAATTAAAATCTCTTAAGAAAAATTTAATTTCATTTTTAACATTATTGCAAAAAAAGTAATTGATAATTTTATTTCAATTCGAAATTATTTCATATTTAAAAAAAAAAAGTCAATGTTCAATAAATAATTTCATTTACATTTTTGCATTTACAAAAAAGATAATCTTGAAAATGTTAAATAAACAAAAACATCCAATATATTCCAACCAAGAATTAATAAAATACAAAAATATTAGGATTAAATAAAAACTTAAATTACCTAAATGATACTCCAGCATCATCTTTTAAAACACCATAATCTTTGGAAATCTGGGAACTTTTATCAGCAAGAAGTGGAATTTTCATTTTACCAAGTCCACCTTCTTTACGAGGAGTATTAATCCTAAATAAAAGTTAAAATTTTATTTTATACTGAAATAATAATATTTTATTTTCAATTCTTAACATTTACCAGGCCAAATGAGTAAAATGACTATCAGTGGAACAGCCTATTATTTCACGAATTGAAAATAAAATATTATTAACATTTACCAGGCCAAATGAGTAAAATGACTATCAGTGGAACAGCCTATTATTTCACAATTAATTCTCTTAAATTCTTCTACACGGTCACTGAAAGCAATTATTTCTGTTGGACACACAAAAGTGCTGTAAATATTAAAATAAAAATTAAATCAATAATAAATTCACAATACATTAAAAAGAAAAAAGCTTTACATAAATCAAGATAAATTTCTAAAAATATATTTTGATTTTAAGAATTCCTAAAAAAAGAGGAAATTTTTCCTCTTTCAGCCTTAAGACATTGAAATATTATATTCAATTACAGACATACTTTACTAATATAATGCTTCTCAATTATATGTAATAGTTTGCAGATAATTTTCTTTAATATATAAAATTAATACTTGATCCACAATACATTAAAAAGAAAAGCTTTACATAAATCAAGATAAAATCAAAATATATTTTTAGAAATTTAAGAATTCCTAAAAAAAGAGGAAATTTTTCCTCTTTCAGCCTTAAGACATTGAAATATTATATTCAATTACAGACATAACTTACTTTACTAATATGATGCCTCTCAATTATATGTAATAGTTTGCAGATAATTTTCTTTAATATATAAAATTAATACTTAATTTGTGTTTTATATATTTGTTTAAAACAGACAGGACTGATCCAGGGTCCTTCTGAAAACTGAGAAGTGTGATCCTAGATCCTCCAAATTAATATGCTAATGCTTTACCACATGACCATTCAGCTGTGTTTCTTTAGACTTTATATCATTATTAAATGTGCAATAGTGTTATGTTTTTAGGCTTTTACTTGCATTATAAAGTGATAAATGTGTTTTGGTTTATAGTAGTGATCTGGAATGAATCTGCCATAATAGATATATGCCAGTACTTTTGCTGGGAAGAATTTATTTCTGGCAATCATTGTAGCATTTCTTTTGGATGCCATTCTAGGAGCTTTGTTTTCAATTACAGTAGTAAAATAGATATTAAAATTTTATTTTGGTACTGTATAGTTTTATTTTATTAAGGGAACATTTGGTTAGAAACATATCAAAAAAGAAAATTGAAAAAACCAAAAACTATCTGATTTTAGTTAAGAGTTTCTGCAAACATTTGGTTAGAAACATATCAAAAATATTCTGCTAATAGTGCATTAAAGTGTGATTATATTTGTATAAGAGTATAAGCAGTTAAATATTTAGTAAAATATCAAAAAAGAAAATTGAAAAAACCAAAAACTATCTGATTTTAGTTAAGAGTTTCTGCTTAATGAATTCTTAGGTTTGAGTTTTTTCTAAAATATGAAACAAAAAAAAAAAAATGAACATTAATTGCAATAAATTACTGTCAAACAATAAAAAATAAGCATTTTAAGAGTTTCTGCTTAATGAATTCTTAGGTTTGAGTTTTTTCTAAAATATGAAATGAAAAAAAAAAGAAAAAAAAATGAACATTAATTGCAATAAATTACTGTCAAACAATAAAAAATAAGCATTTAAACCAATGTATATAGCTATCCTATACCATACAATTAGTTTTATAGCAGAAATTCTGTCTGCTCTGAAACTGGAAAATTCAATTCAAAATAATGGCAGATAAGTAGCATTCTCTCCGATTTTACTGGTTTGTTTGGACATATTTATAAATAACTTCCATTCCTGCCTAAGGCTACATCCTAAGTACCAGCATCCAGTGTGCGCATGGCGTGCCATAGTGTATACACACTACCATTTTGCTTACCACCAGGCGTCCAATGTGTCAGCATTCTTTCGAAGACGTATAGAAATGGCATCAGAGTGAAAACTTCGTATACTAACTTCGATGGAAAATAGTCTACTATTTTCCATCAAAGTTAACGTTATAGTCTACTATGTTACGGATATAAAATGCTTCGAAATAGAAATACAAAGCATATTTAAAAAAAAAAAAAAAAAAAATTTGAAATAGAAATACAAAGCATAATATTTAAAAAAAAATCAAGTTGGGATAATTTCATCATTTGTATCGTGAAACAGTACAAAATATGGATACATCAAACAATAAGTTACCTCTTAAAAAGTTAATATGATTTGATTAATTAATAAAAAGTTTAATTATCCAAGTAGTAATAAATGTTATTTATAGAATCGGCTACTTTAAATTCTTTTTATATATTATTTTAGCATTATTACTTAAATATGTCTTTTTATACATTTTATGTTTAAAGCTACATAAAATGTAACAAACTACTTATTGATTTCTTATTTTAATTACAATATCATTCCATTCTTTATGTACACTTTCTCTGTTGTGGTATTTTTCCTTTTATGGTCCCCTAATATAGGTTTTTAAAAACCTCTGATATTAATAATTCAAACAAAGACCGCCATTTTTCAAAAACATTTGAAGAAGCACAACCAAAAGGAAGCAGCAATCAAATTGAATTGGTAGCTGCTTCCAACTTGAGTTTGACTCGCTCTACCTAGCGGCAGCTTGACATTCGACGCTGTTACGTTGGACATGAATATTTGAATTTATTGGCTTGTCCCTTTGGTCGGTAGCATGTACATGCAAATGATCACTGGACGCTGGCACTTAGGACGTAGCCTAAGATAGCAGTTCATCTGCATTAAAGATCGTTATTATTGTTAAATAGATAACGTTAAAGAATTTTTATATTTTATAAAAAAAAATTGACATAATTTGCTTCATTTTCAAAAAGCTATATTTTCATTTCTTTATAGTAGACAAATCATTGTATAAACTTTTTTTTTCCTCCTTAATTTTATTGAGTTCATATTATATTGCTAAGAATAAAACTAGAGAGTTTAACATCTTTATAAAAAAAAATTATTTGACATAATTTGCTTCATTTTCAAAAGGCTATATTTTCATTTCTTTATAGTAGACAAATCATTGTATAATCTTAAACTTTTTTTTTCTCCTTAATTTTATTGAGTTCATATTATATTGCTAAGAATAAAACTAGAGAGTTTAACATTATGTCTATGGGGGAAATTGAGTCTTACTTTGAGAGTTCTTGCTTTATGAACAATTTCAAAAGTCAGAATTAACTCAACTCTGGGACTATCTAATATTTGATAATTAAAAAGTTCATAATAAGATTATTTAATTAAAACAGGTGACAACAGTGAAAAACTAAACAGATAAGTAATGTATTTTGTATTCCATTTATGTTTAATAGTGTATTAGCATGTATGCTAATACTACAATGATCTATCAGACAATATTGCAAAATAACAGTGTCAAAAACATCTCACTTTATGATAATTTACTTGTCATTTCAAATATAGACCATCACTTATTGTCTAATCAATAAACACATTGCACAATACACAAGCCAATTTACAAGCACAAAGCATTCAGAAAAATGCTCTTAAGGACAAAATAGTTATTACTTTATTGAGAAAACAATGTATTCATGAGTCTCACACTGTCATCCATTTTTCATTCAAAATATTCCAAAATTACATAGCTAATGTTAATAAATGATTTAATTTTGGAGTAGTTATCATAAAACCTTAAAAAAAAATTTTTTCTAGTGAGTCTCAAAATAAGTCCAGATTCTACACACATTTTCCAGAAGGATTCCAGATTCATTTTTGGCCCACTGGATGATTTTTTCTAGTGAGTCTCAAAATAAGTCCATAGTCCAACAATGTTTGCATATTAGATTTCCACTTGAAAAATCCAGATTCTACACACATTTTCCAGAAGGATTCCAGATTCATTTTTGGCCCACTGGATGGTGCTTGTAAATTGGCTTGTGTATTGTGCAAAGCATTCCAGAAAAATGCTCTTAAGGACAAAATAGTTATTACTTTATTGAGAAAACAATGTATTCATAGATTTTTTATTGAATAACATATCTTAAAATTTGCGAGTCAAGTTGAATAAATATTTTTCTTTTTAAATATGAAATCATGTGATGTATCTGCAAAATCTTGGCTTACAAATTTTTTATAGAAATTTGTCTGAATCTGCTGACATCTAATTATTTCCTAAGCTGAGGCTATCCAACTTCTTTAATGCTGAAAGCCTGACTGCTGGCTGGACCAGATTGGGAAAGGAAGTTTAGGAAATATTGGAATATTGCTGTAAAACTACGAAAATTATCAGTAGCAATTTCAGATACTTGCAGATCTATCAACTGAATAGATTTAAAATGGAAGCAAACATTGAAATATACAAAGTCTCCATCTGAAAAATGCAATGTCCTGACAAGTTCAAAATCCTTGAGTACATAAGTGCCACCTAAAGAATCTCATGGTCTGTGAAAATACTTCACATTTTTTTGATGTTATGTATCTTTTGCAAGTTAAAATGCTTCATTGTAAAACATCACATTTTAATAATTTATAATAGTTTAGGGTATCTTACCATTTTATTTTGGGTCATCCAGTGGGCCAAAAATGAATCTGGAATCCTTCTGGAAAATGTGTGTAGAATCTGGATTTTTCAAGTGCACAAATTTTAAGATAAGTTTTTTTTATTGAATAACATGTCTTACATATCTTGGCTTACATATTTGTATTTACAATTTATACAAAAATCAAGTTATACACATTTTCCAAAAAGCCTGAAATTGCATAAAATAGATACTGCTGTAAGTCAAAGCAATAAAATTTTCCAAATTTTTAAATATAAAATCATTATTTTATTAAGACTAAAACAGTAATTTAACAATACTTATTATATTATCATTAGATACTTTATTTTCTAATGACTGTCACACTATACAGTACTTTAGGCTTCGTTAAGACTAAAACAGTAATTTAACAATACTTATTATCATTAGATACTTTATTTTCTAATGACTGTCACACTATACAGTACTTTAGGCTTCAAATTTCAAGACCAAAAGGAAATAGTTCTTTCATTGTGAACTTATTTACAGTTATACAAATTTCAACCAAATTTAATACAAAAACGTTTCTTATATTACTTAAAAGAAATAAAAATTTTTAGGAACATTAGAAAACCAAAAGGAAATAGTTCTTTCATTGTGAACTTATTTACAGTTATAAAAATTTCAACCAAATTTAATAATACAAAAACGTTTCTTATATTACTTAAAAGAAATAAAAATTTTTAGGAACATTAGATTTAAATCTAATCAAACATCTTTAATATCTTAGTAGTGATGACAAAATCCAATTTTCTTTGTTTTTAGATGAATTCTGTCTCATTGACATTAAAATGCATCCAATTACATAAAAACTGAGCCAAGTACAGTGCTGGAAAATTAAAGTATTTTCTAAAAAGTTTAAAGTTAATTAACATATAAATAATGAACTTTTAAAATCAATCATCTGAGTAACTTCTAAAAATTGTGACAAATATCCTAATTTTTAGGTCCTGTACTTTGCTCATTTTACTTATTAGATGTTTTTGATTGACTATGAATAATACAAATATTTGGCATTTAATGAAAAGTTATCAAATTATTCAATAGTTAATTCTCAATAATTAATAACATATTTATAAAGAATAGATTTAGATAAATTTTGGAAATTAGAGAAATATTAAAAAATTATATTTATAATATGTGCACTTAAATTTATTAAAAAAAAATCTTAATTGCTTCATTGTCATATCTTTATTGCAAACTGTTATCAAATTTTTTTTTGATTTACTTGTGTTATAATTTATATATTAATACTCTTTACTACAAAAAGCTTTTCCTACTTATAATTTTTGTAAGCTGGAAAAAAAACTTCAAAAATTACATTACTGTTTAAAATACTCCAAAATTAGAAAAGCTAAGAACTACTCAAAATTTCCTAGAATAATTTTACAAATAAATTTTTCCTAATTGACCATTTTATGTATTCTTTACTACAAAAGCTTTTCCTACTTATAATTTTTGTAAGCTGGAAAAAACTTCAAAAATTACATTACTGTTTTAAAATACTCCAAAATTAGAAAAGCTAAGAACTGCTCAAAATTTCCTAGAATAATTTTACAAATAAATTTTTCCTAATTGACCATTTTATGTATTATATAATTGAAAATTATGATTTAAAGATAGTTCCTAATTTAAATAAATGTAGGTAGCCCTCGACTTACAACAACCAAAAAATTATTACTAAAAATTTTCTAATTCAACTTCGCCGCTTGCATATATATATATTTTTTTTTATATACATAACATTTTTTATAACATCATGACAGAATTACAACAAAATACAGTAATGTCCAGTAAGAGAAATATTATTATTGATGAAAATTCAAACTAAACAGTGAGGAAAGCTTTTTTTTAACCGTTTTAAGTTAAATAGAAAATTTAATTCATGAAAATATTAAAAACAGAAATCAAATCAAGAATTTAAAAAAATTCCTCGACTTATGATGGAGACTTTGGAACAGAACTCCCCGTCGTAAGTCAAGGACTACCTGTAATTGGTATGGACGTCTATATAACTCAAATTTTGTCAAAAAAATAATTTTCTAACAAAAATCAAGAAATCAAATTCACAGAGTTAAGTAGCAGCATTATATTGTAAAAATGCAGTTACCATATTCTATGTCTTCCTTTAAATCAGGAAATAAATGATATTGTTTATATCATTATTAAACCAAGGAAATTAAAAAATATCAACAAATATTACAACATGAACTTTAAAAGTTGTAAGCCCATATGTTTGTACTTTTAACTTACAGAACAAACATTATGAAAAATTTATGAAAAAATTTTATAAAAATTTCAACAAATATTACAACATGAACTTTAAAAGTTGTAAGCCCATATGTTTGCACTTTTAACTTACAGAACAAACATTATGAAAAAATTTTTTATAAATCAAAAATTTATGAAAAGTGAGTATGTAAACTGGATAATACTTGTATAATTGTTGTAAATATTGTGTTATTTAGATATTAGTATGAAGAAAAGATATTTGCTATTATAAATATATTTTCTGAAAGACTAAAATTTAGCATTGATTATTAAAATAAATATAAAAAATAAAAATATTAAAAAAATAAAAAATTATTTTTAGAAAGCCTTAGTAAGGGGGGAAAAATATCTGAACATTTATTTCAATATGTAATTTGAAATTGCTGATTTAAAATATTAAATTTAAAATTATGCCAGCATACAACAAATTTAAAAATATAAAAACAAATGACAATAAGCTATTAATACAGCCTTAGTAAGGGGGGAAAATATCTGAACATTTATTTCAATATCTAATTTGAAATTGCTGATTTAAAATATTAAATTTATATTTATGCCAGCATACAACAAATTTAAAAATATAAAAACAAATGACAATAAGCTATTAATGGAAAGGGAATTCAATTTAAATACAAGATTTTAATATTTTAAAAAAGTAGTTAAACTATTGGATAAAATATTTATTTCTATAAAATAGACTAATATTTTAAACAAAAAACTTACAAATCCAATGGATAGAAGAAAAGCACAAGATATTTTCCTTTGTAGTCAGATAACTTTATTTCTTTGAATTCTCCATCAATTACTGCAGTACCACAAAAATCAGGTGCAGGATGTGTTAAAAGTGGAAGTTTTCCAGCCATTGCTATAGAAACAAAATATTAAATATATTATTAGAAATATCATTATTTTAAAGAATTTTAATTATAAAAATGTTTTATAAAAGAATTGAAAAATTAAATGATTTTCAAAATTTTATATATAAGAATATGCAAAAATCAAACTCCATTAAGAAGTTATTTTAAAATCATTATGCAACTGTAGTCAATATTTTAAATTCCAATATAAAAAAATGTGGGTAATGTTTGCCTAATACAATGATCTAGACCAGGGATGGGCAACCTTTTTTTTTTTGTAGGGGCCGTATAGAGAAATTTATGGTGGGCCACAGGCCAAAAACAAAAACAATTGATAATAATAGTATTTATTTAAAAAAGAGAAGGTACAGATATGTAAGTATACATAATGTTGATAGTAGATATAATAAAATAATGTGGCCTGCGGGCTGGAGAGTGCCCACCCCTAATCTAGACTTATGATTGGAATACATTCTAAATTTTTGGTCATAATTCAATGCAAAATTTATCATTAGGAACAATCTATAAATTAGAAGTTAGGTTCTCAAATTGTATAACTTCCATTTTTATTTGAAATTTATTATTTGTCTCGGTTATTTGAATAGATCATAATTTATAATCATATTGAATATTTAAATGGTTACTTTTCATTAAATGATGCTTTAAACTTCTAAAGTAGACAGTTCAAGAAAAATTATAAAAACATTCAAGAACAGTAGAAGTTGAGGAAACCAGAAATCGTGAAGCAAAAGTAAAAAAAGTTTTATTTCAGCTTTATTCACTACTATGCATTTCCGTAACTCCACCTACTTAGGGGTTTAAAAGTATCTTTTCTTCACAAATCCCTTACAAATATCATTGAGTTTCTCCTTTTCATCAAAATATGATAATATTAAATTAACCAAAGTTCTAATGAAAAAATTATTCACAAAGGAAATCTTAATATTCAATATAAAATATTAATAAAAGATTCAGAATATTAGTTTATTTAAAATTTCAATACAATATTTTTGTCAGTATGAATATTCAAAATGAAAAATTATTTATTCAAGTCACCATAAAATGAATAAAATAAAAATCATTGTTAAAGAATTTTAAATAATACTAACTATATACAATGCTTAAAAAATTATTTTTTAAAATTAAATTTACATTCTTATAAATTTTTATAAGAAAGAAAAATTTACAATATTGTTTCTTTATAAAGGAATGTGAAAATAATATGTAGCTGAGAAACCATTAAAAAGTTATGGTTTTACAATAGCATAGCAAAAAATTTAGATCTATTTTAGTGAAATATTCATACAAACAGAAAATTTTAAATAAAAAGAATCAAAATAATCTTTTTTAGATTTGCATACTTATACTAATTTGAAATTAAAACAGTAATTAAAAAAAAAGAAGATAAAAATATATATTTGAAAAACAAATTTAAAAATTCTTAATTTTATTTAGAGTAAATGTGAGTCTCAAAATATTTTAAATGCCTAAATATAGTTGATTAAGTAGAAAAGTTTAATTGCAGTTGTCATTTAAGTCTGAAAACTATCATATGCAACAATGGATGAAAAGAAAACTAATTAACAGAGAATATGAAATTGTTTTGAAAATAATTTTTTGACAAGAGAAAAATAGTTAAAAGCTATAGAAATACAAAGTAAATCATATCTATTTTAATGCTGGACATTACCAATTAACAATGAAGGAAACTTCAACTTTAGAAGGTAGCAGGAATGAAAAACTGCAGCATAATCTTTGGCACATTGTTAAACAATTTTGACAAAAATTTTCTCCAATTCTTGACTGGAACTTAAAATTCTTTAAAATTTTACAAATGATAAAAAAAAATGATAGTATACCTTGCAAGAATTTTTTACATATATGTAATAAATTAATAAAAATCAAAATTCTTTAAAATTTTACAAATGATAAAAAAAAAAAATGATAGTATACCTTGCAAGAATTTTTTACATATATGTAATATGTAATAAATTAATAAAAAGGATTGTTTTTATTATACAGATATAAATTATATTATGAAATATATAAAACTACTGGTAATTTTATTTATCAAAACAATGTAATAATCTTTATTAGCTCCTCTAAACTATTTAAGATAATACTGTAAGACAAAACAAATATAAATATCCTGAATTCTATAATATAAGACCATGTTTAAAAATCTTAAAGCATTAAGTTTTAAAAAAAAAAATTTGCTTTTCAAAACTAGAGATTAATTATATTATGAAATAAATAAAATTACCAGTAGTTTTATATATCAAAACAATGTAATAATCTTTATTAGCTCCTCTAAACTATTTAAGATAATACTGTAAGACAAAACAAATATATTATAGAATTCAGGATATTTATAAAAATCTTAAAGCATTAAGTTTTAAAAAAAAAAATTTGCTTTTCAAAACTAGAGATTAAACTTTCTAAATAAATTTCAAAGAACTTTAGAACTTAGTTGATATGTTTCATTTGAAATTTATTATTTATCTCGGTTATTTGAATAGATCATAATTTATAATCATATTGAATATATTGAGGATGAGTATAATCATATTGAATATACTGTGATATTGAACGTACTGAGGATGGACTTTAATCAGGTCCGAAAATGTTATAGATCAGGGGTGGCGAACCTTTTTCTGCTGGCGTGCCAAAAATTTAAAAAGTTATATTTCTTAATATACTAACATGCCAGATAATTTGTTATAGGAATATATATATATACTGAATGGACCTCAAAATTAATGTTTTCGGCAGACATTATGCCTAAATTTGAATGAATTAAATGTTAAATTACAATGTATCAATAAGACTATCATTGGCATATTTGATCTAATTCAGGCATTTGAAACAAAATTTCAAATATTATATCGAGTAATCGCTTCCAAAAGCTTCAAATATTTTCCAAATTTGAAAAAATTATTCACAGGTTTGAACTTTCATGAAAAACCGGATGGAGCTAAACTGACTACAGAATTTTCAAAAGTTATTAACTGTATAATCAGTGAGTTTCAATCAAGATTCACTCACAAGTCAATTTAGATAATTTGCAGAAACTACAAAATTTATCGTGTATCTTGATAAATTCAGGTTATCTGCACCTATTGTAACAACATTTGACTGGTTAAAGTTGGACGAACTTGAAATGCAATTAACAGATTTTCAGTCGAGTTACATAAGGAAGCAAAAATGATTAAGTCAACTAACACCACAACGGCATATGCACAATTGCAAGTAGAATAAAAGTGACTAAGAGTTATATGGTCACAACGCAAATTTTTTGCGCAGCGAAAATTTGGAAAATATAAAATTCTAGCTTAACGTTCTATGTATGTATATATAAATATAAATATGTGCCACGTGCCAGCAAAATTTTTCTGCGTGCCATTCCTGGCACGCGTGCCGTAGGTTCGCCACCACGGTTATAGATGATTAAAAGTGTGCTTATACCTTGCTTGGAGTGCTATTTTATATTATTATTAAATAAATTTTGAATATCCACATTGAAATCATTTTAAAAACTATCAATAAGTTATAATAATAAAATATAGAATATTTAGTTAAATAAAAATAATTTTAGCCAAAGTGCTTTTGAATTAATTACCTCTATTTGGTTACTTACAAAAAAAGTTTATAAATTCATCAAAATTTTAAAATCAATAACAATATATGTTGCTATGGCTACATTTATTTATAAATACTTATTGAAATATATAATCAATCTATTTAATAAAAATGGTTACGTTAAAATATTTAAATATATAGAAAAATATTAAAATTAATAAAGAATTAACAAATGCATTAAATAAAATTTTAAAAAATATTTTAATTATTTCAATTTTAAATACAAAATAAATACTTATATTTATATTGAGGATGAGTATAATCATATTGAATATACTGTGATATTGAACGTACTGAGGATGGACTTTAATCAGGTCCGAAAATGTTATAGATGACTAATACATAATATTAAAAAATTTATATTAGAAGGTTTTCTGAATAATTAAATCATTAAAAGTTCATTGAATAATTGAAAAATTTTGGTTAAAAATGAAAAAGTTCATAATATACAGTATTTAATAAATTTATTTTAAGCTGATATATATTTTTGCATCATAATTTTTCATTGTTGCCTAGAATTGTTATTAAAATTATTTTTATGTTAATAATATAATGTTAATTATAACTAGAACTTTAATAGTCCTAGTTATGATCAGAGTTCTAAATCTTTAAGCAGGAAATCAAGGAATTTTCTAGAATTGTTATTAAAAATATTTTTATGTTAATCATAATATAATGTTAATTATAACTAGGACTTTAATAGTCCTAGTTATGATCAGAGTTCTAAATCTTTAAGCAGGAAATCAAGGAATTTCAAAACAAAAAATTTTTTTGAATTCTTATTGCCAAAATATTGATCTGAATACTAAATTTGTAAGATTTTATTTCATTGCTGAATGAGGAAAAAGTTTAATAATCATTTTAATGTTCTAATTCTTAAATGACTTCTAAACTTTAAATTTTTTAATTCTTATTGCCAAAATATTGATCTGAATACTAAATTTGTAAAATTTTATTTCATTGCTGAATGAGGAAAGTTTAATAATCATTTTAATGTTCTAATTCTTAAATGACTTCTAAACTTTAAATTTTTTAATAGTCACTAAATATCATTAATATTACTAAAAAAGACTTAACCACAAAATATCAGGGTGTATCTCAATACTAATACCACCCTTTTCTCAGAAAATGATGAAATTGATAATCAAGATTTTTCTCCCACTTCAAGTTTATCTAGAGAATTAAATACAGTAGTCATGTTAAAAATTTTGGGGCTCTTCTGGAATAAGTGTGCTAGGGATCAACTTTGAAAATTCAAATGGAAACATATCAATTTTAGTATGATTGGATAGAACTGCCAAAAACAACTTTTGCTTGAGAAGTTTTTTAACATCATGTATGATTTAACAGATAACAAAAAAATAATATACTATTACATATAAACATGTAATACCTTAAAAAAGATGCTATTACATGTGCTATTATGTTGATTGCCGATTTGGCATTGCATGTAGTATCAGAATCATTGTTGTATCTTTCTCAGCAAAACTATTTTTCAATCTATTACTTACAAAGTGGTGATTTCAGGCCATACCTTTGGCTGCTTACATCTAGCATCTTTTTTAAGGTATTACATGTGCTATTATGTTGATTGCCGATTTGGCATTGCATGTAGTATCGGAATCATTGTTGTATCTTTCTCAGCAAATAACTAATTTTCAATCTATTACTTACAAAGTGGTGATTTCAGGCCATACCTTTGGCTGCTTACATCTAGAAACGGCAAACTGTTCAATTACAAGGGTTTAGATTGCCCAAATCTTTCCAAGGAATGGGACCTGAATTTGAGCCCAGTTCCTCTTATTGGAAAGCCACAATGTTTCCAGATAATCAATTTGGCAACTACACAAAAAAGTCAATTTGAATTGAAATATCTGTTGAATTTCACCATATTGGATTAGATATTTTGAATTTGATAAACTATCATCAGCATTTTAATCTATTACCCAAAATTTCAAAGCCCAATTGGCATTACATGTAAATAGTAACATCTTTTTTGTAATATCTCTCAAACCATACATGATGTTAAAAAACTTCAAAGCAAAAATTGTTTATGACAGTTCTATCCAATTCATACCCAAATTGACATGTTTACATTTGAATTTTCAAAGTTGACCCTAGCACCCTTACTTCTGGAGGGCTCAAAATTTTTAACATGACCACTAGATTCTCTGGATAGACTTTGCTAATGAAGATTTTTCTCCCTACTTCCTTCCTATCTTATCAAGTTTCAGAGAAAAAAATGTGATATAAGTAGAGATACACCCTGTATATAGTGAATCCCACAAAAAACAAATGTGAAAAAAAATGGGCTAAGTTCTATTCTACTAGTTTCTTTAGCCACCAAAAGAGTAGAGATCTAAAACAGGTGCCAAGTTCCATTCCAACCCAATGTCAAAAAATGAGATTTAAATACTGAAATAAATTCAATACAGATATTCAGGATTTTACCTGGGAAGTTTTAATATCTATGATAGCTTATAATAACTTAATATAACTCAAAAACTTGCCAAGTAAAAGTCTGAAAGTGTTACTGTATTGAATTTATTTCAGTTTATTTAAATCTCATTTTTCGACATTGGGGTTGGAATGGAACTTAACACCTGTTTTAGATCTCTACTCTCTTAGTGGCCAAAGAAACTGGTAGAATAGAACTTGGCCCATTTTTTCACATTTTTGTTTTTGGGAGATATCAATACTTTTTGTTAAGTTGTTATTTTGATTAAACACATTAAATAAATAATAATCTGAGATAGCTAAATAGCTTAAAAAAATTGCAAAATTTACCAGATAAATGATTGAAGAGATCCCACTTCTGAGACAGCTAAATAGCTTAAAAAAATTGCAAAATTTACCAGATAAATGATTGAAGAGATCCCACTGTTTTGAATATATATGAATAAATGGGCTTATTAAAATTTCTTTTTTCTTGTATCTTGATTCTGTTTCGTGTTGCATTTGCATTTCAGTACCACTTTCTTTTTTTTGACAACTTATTTTCTTGTACGTTTGCAACATTGGGTCATATAGCCCACTCACGACCCCTAACTTTTCTAGTTCTACTTTCTTCTTTATGTAAATTTCTCCAAGTCAGGAAAGTACAAAGATCTGAGTCTGTTATATTCTATAGTTGCAGTTTCTTGTGCTTTGATCTGGTTTGAATCAAAGTTGATTAGATGAACTCTACTTAGAATTTTAACTATGGAGAGTGCTATATAAGATTTCATAATTATGTAAATATAATTAAAATAATAAAAAATCTTTATACATTTTACTATTTTAATTATATCTACATTTTATGTAAATTTCTCCAAGTCAGGAAAGTACAAAGATCTGAGTCTGTTATATTCTATAGTTGCAGTTTCTTGTGCTTTGATCTGGTTTGAATCAAAGTTGATTAGATGAACTCTACTTAGAATTTTAACTATGGAGAGTGCTATATAAGATTTCATATGTAAATATAATTAAAATAGTAAAATGTATAAAGATTTTTTATTATTTTAATTATATTTACATATGAAAGCTTATATAGCACTCTCCATAGTTAAAATTCTAAGTAGAGTTCATCTAATCAACTTTGAGACTGCTATATAGGTGATGCCGCACTGACAGATGCGACATGCTCAATTGCTTGGGGTGAAGTAAATAAGTCATAAAATAATTGAAAAATTGGCATTTTCAGAATTTTTCCTTTATCTGTATCCTAAGATCTATACTTGTGCTAAATTTCAAGTTTCTATGTTTATGGGAAGCACTAATTTTGATGAGTGAGTCAGTGCCCAAATTTGCAATTTTCTGTGGTCTCTATCTCTTAGACACTTTGATATTGTAGCTTAAAATTTTTACATGGTCGTGAGGGTATAAAGCTTAACAACATTTACAATTTTTATTTTACTAACTTAATTGGAAGCAAAATTATGGAGATGGCAAATATGGCTTAAGTTGACTCGTGTAAATATACATACGGTGTGCGCTGTGCGAACTTGGCCCGGCATACTGCCATGCACCTTGATCAGTTTACATTGCAATAGGAAAAATTTATTTTGAAACTTCTATAAAAATTTATATTTTTTGGTTTTGTACTTAATGCTTTATTTAAAAAGAGCTTTTCTATCATAAATATGAAAAAGGCAATTACCAATTTATTCAGATCAGATGTGTGTAACCCACACTTTAGTTTTAGTTAGCAAGTCAGGCCTGAATCCAGACACCTTTTGAAAAACTGGGAGATATGAGATTGTTGAATCATGATCTCCCAAGTTGGTAAGTGATTAATATAAATAAGTTGCATGGTAAAGCAAAAAATAAGCACATTTTTAATGTTACATCTCTGTGATTTGCCAATATTGTATAAACACATGCTATAATATTTATGTGACTTAATTTACATAAGGTTTCCCTGAACACTTCACTTAAATCAAAGACTGCCAGTATTATATATCATCAAAAATAGAATTACTAAAATAAAAGTAAAAATATTTATAAATATTTTAAAATTTTGAAAAATCTGAACTATGAAAATGATATGCATAATATAATTTAATTTCAATCCAAATATTAAAAATCCTAGATTTTTGAAGTGGAGTAGCTAAGAATTATTAAATTTTATTAAATCACGTATTTTTTATCTAGCTAGTAATATCAATTTTCTGGTAAATAAATAGAAATTTTAAAATTAGAACTATTATAACTAAATAACCATGACTAAATTCACACTTCACTTAATCTTCTGAATAATATCTTATAAACAAAGTTATCTGTACAGTGAGAAGTATATATATTAATGATAGAAAGATGACCATTATGTCTAGCATATCTTTAAAATAAGAATGCCATAGGAAAAACTTATATTATTCAATAAAACAATTTTTCTTTTTTTTCCCTACAAATAGTCACCTAACAACAAACTAAAATTATATATTCCAGCAAATAAATTTTTTTTAATATTATTATTAAAATGCTACAAATTTTATTTTTTTTTTTTTAGTATTCAGATAAAATGAATAATATAGAAAACCTGCTTTGGTGACATCATATTATTCTGAATAAAAATTGCAACACAATAAAATAGCTAAATTGTCTTTTTAACAAATTAAGCTCCATATTCTCAACACATCATCAGCGTCATCAAAGAACAAATTTTAACAGATCATCTATTTATGTTAAATGATATAATAACAGGAAAAGATAGTTTTAAAATAGAAATACAGGATAGATATTGTGAAATTATATTAAATAATGACAATGCAGTTTTCTTGGATAGACAAAAAGAAAAAAATTAGAAATGTAAATTAAAATTTTATAATCTGAATAGCGGATTGAGAAAATAAATTTTTGGAAATATCTTTTCAACTGAATAGAACATAACGAACAAAAGAGTTTCTAGAATGTTCAATATTTGTGACCTTGTTAGTGGTCATCGAGCATGCGTCTTTATTAAAATTTTAATAAGATTTTTTTCTTTATAACTAAAGCTGAATTTTGGTTATAATTATAAAGAAAAAATAAAATCAAAAATTTCAAATAATTATAAAATTAACATAAGATCGAAATAATGAAAAATTTAATAAGGAAAAAAAAATTACGGTTTATTTTACAACTCGTATACTAAACGACACTTTTACGAAATAAAATTTTATTAAACGGCTTACCGATGGTTTCTTCAAGTTGAAGTTTAAAAAAAATGAAGACGACTGTAGCTTGGACCGAGACTGATTACAGAATAGACACTAACAGCGCCCAATCTCAACACCCGCCTTAAAATACCGGTTCTGTTCATCACATGATAACGGGCGTCACTTCCTAATGCAGAATAAAAATGGGAAATTTACCTTGCGAATTTCTACCGGTGTTGTAATAATTTTGAAAAATGCACGAACGCGTAAAACATTCTCACTTGATTAAAACCGTGACGTAACAGATAAGAGCATGGAAGTCACGTGAGAGAGTGTGACGACTACGGAAAGTAAATCTACCGCGGCAAATTTCGAAAGTTTTTCTCGTGTAGTTACAAAATTTTTTATTTTCGTTTTATTTGTCATAATTTGCTATGAAATTTTAAATGTTAAAGGTGAAAAACTGATATACAAAGACGGTTATCACTGCATTTTATATTAATTTCTATTTTCTTGTAGATTTATTGTATATAATTGTTAAATATACCGAAAACTGCTGTAAAACTAAAAGTATTTTTATATTCGATTCATATACCTATTCAAAACATTTTTTTCAATACTTTTCTTGTATATTTGCTATACAGTTTGATTTAAATAAAATTATATACAGTATTAAAACTGTTAGATATAATTTTCAGTTAATTCTAAAATCAGAAATAAATTCTATTAATTTCTAATAATCATGATTATATGATATAGCAAATCTCATTTTAATTCCTATTTAACTTTTACATTATTAGATATAAGATTATAAGAAAATAATTAAGGACTCTTAACTACACATTTTACATGGAAATATTTTGCATATCTCTACCGTAAATTTATACTGTATTATTGTATTTTAATGTCTATAAAAATTTAAATTAAAAACCAACAATCACAATTAAAAATAAATAAATTATAATAGTTAATTTAACGGATATCTCTACCGTAAATTTATACTGTATTATTGTTTTAATATCTATAAAAATTAAATTAAAAACCAACAATCACAATTAAAAATAAATAAATTATAATAGTTAATTTAACCTTTTTGATACTTTGAATAGTGTCAAATATTTTAATGAATTATATCTACCAATGTTTAAATAAGATTTTATTTTCTATTTGTATCTCTAGAAATCTCTATCATATAGATTCACTATCAATATGATATATATTACTGAAGTAGCCCTCCACTAGATAAAACTAAATTTATCTAAATTATATAAAAAACGTGTTATTATTATCTAAATTATATAAAAAAAACGTGTCAATATTTTTATATTGGCTATTGCAGTATAAAGTACAGTTTAAGTATTAATTTAAATAATTAAAATAAAGTTCATGTTATAGGATATAGCATTTTAGATAGAAGTGACTCCAGATTAGCATAACAAATATTATATATTAATTTAAAAATCACGCTAATTATTGTTTACAACACTTTTATAATGGTCTTTACGACCATTATAAAGGTTTACATAATACTTATCTACGCTAGGTATTAACAAGAAAATTAGTAATTTGCAACTTATCAAGCGTTTTAGAAAGGCAAAACAAAGTGCAATATCTTTCGAGTTTAGTTAGTACAGTAATCGCATGAATGAAAAATAAACACGGTAATTTTTTTTCTCTGAAATCTTTATAACAGGATATATCTATTTTACTTTCATTTTACAATTATTATTTATCTTCATAAAGTATTTATAATTATTAAATTGCATTATTAAAAAACATCTAGTTCATCTTGATTTGAATCTATCTTGTGTATAAATAATATAGACAAATAAATACTACGTCTCAAAGTTCAGAAACATAGAAACAAAAACAAAAATCACACTTCAACAAGGAAGTTTAAATAAAAATGATTTTTATTTCCTAAATTAAAGCTTGTGAATTTAATTAAATATTTTATTGCAAAACGATATATGGGATAAACTATATTTTACAGACAATCTTTTACATATACAGTAATATAAATTAATTTGAATTTTTGGTCGATTTAAATTAGAAAAGATAAATTATGAAGATAATAAGCAAAACAACTATAAAAAAAATCTACTTGCTATTGTTTAGTAATATGATATTATTACTAAACAATAGATATTGTTTACAAAACTATGCTAAAAAATGTGAAAAAAGAAACTATAAATTTTTTTCCTAATCTTTCAATAAAATTTTCATTCGAATGATTATCATTTTGGAAAGACAATTTTATAGAATTGATTATTATTTGTTTATCTTTAGTAAGAGTTTGTAATTTCTCGAATTTAAATTAAAATACAGATTATAGTCATTATTCCTCGACTTATGCTGCTTCGGCTTTAGGTGCATTTTGAATTGCCGTCATTCCCCAAAGTTTCAGTGTTTAATTTGGAATTATGGTTGTTCAGCAGCAATTTTTTGAAAAAAAAAATAAAATGCGTATTTTCTCAAAATAAGGCCCACAGTATTTCTTCTAGTTATAAATGCTTCATTTAAGTTATTTATGTACGTATATAACAATAGCAGTGCATTACATGCATTGATAAGTAAAAAAAAAGATAGTGCTTCGAGTTATGGCATCAGTCTGGAACCTAAGGTGACATAACTCTGGTATATGTCTTGTATACGTATATAACAATAGCAGTGCATTACATGCATTGATATGTAAAAAAAAAAAGACAGTGCTTCGAGTTATGGCATCAGTCTGGAACCTAAGGTGACATAACTCTGGTATATGTCTGTACATTGACTTATATCATATTTAAATTTCTATACAAAGTAATTAAATTATAATCTTCAGCTATTTGATTTTGGGTAACGTATAGACATTATATAAAAACATAGCAAAACGCATTCTAATTTTAAAAAAATCAGTGGTAAAAATTCTATTTTTACTTCGGTCATAGAATTTTTTAATACAATTAGAAAATTATTAGAAATTATTGGATAAATATAATTCTTATTAACAAATAACTTTCTAAATGAAAAATAATTTAAGGGATTTTATATCAATTCTATCTAATTAATCCATTTTACAGACATTTCGCATGTTCTAATGGCTATTTTATAAAATCACAATGAACATTTTTACTCCATCTTCTACTTGTTATCATTATAATTTATCTATTATTAAATTATTATAATATAATGTAAAATGAATCTTTGTTAATTATTAAGGAACTAAACGTAAAAACTCCGTTGTTGTTTTAAAGAATAGCAGATTAAAACAAGTAAATTGCATACAGTACTGTATATTCGAGTTTTAGTTATAATCCTCACGCAATAGAACATGCGTATAGGTTTTTTTATTTTTGTTCATAACAATGCATGTTATATTCAATAGAAAATGTTTTCTGTGAATTTAAATTGGAAAAATCTATAAAAAACTATCACAAGGTTGAATCAGCTATATTAATTAAACATTCATGTTTTTTTATTTTCAAAATAAACTAATAAAATCAAAACATTCTAATAAGAAAATTATATAATATTTTTATTATAAGAACTATGTATTCAAATCATTATTCGAAAAACGAAAGATTAATATTATGATAACTACGTTCAATTGATATGACGATATCCAAACGATCCAGAACAAGATTGAGAAGAGAGCAGAATTAACAAATAAATTCAATGTTTAGCCCTCCACTTATTACTATATTGTCTTACAATGTTTAAATTATTATTATTGACAAGTATTAAATTCTTAATTACAGTACATAAAGAAACATTATAGTAAAAAAACTAGATGATTAAATTCACATGGCTGAACGATTTACAGTTAAAATAAGATAAACACATGAAAGTTTTAATATAGAAAAATTTACAGGAAAACATTTTATGCTTTTATTAAATAAAATATGAAGGAAACGAAAGACACACTTTTGATAAATGAAAAACTTAGCCAAATATGATGCTCTGCATATACATAAATATTGGTAATCATGAAAGCAAAGCGAGAAGTATATAAAGTATATATGCAGAAGAGAATCGTAATTAAAGAAAACTTATTACGACAATACACTTGTACATAAATCTAAAATAAAAATATATATATTTTTTTCTCTATTGATAAGTACATTTATTTTACCATAAACGTGGTTGCCATGTATGTCGCGAGTCAGATGTAGATTTGGAGAATGAATACATAATATGTGCTCATCACGTGTATTGTATTTATCATGCACGCGTATTAGGCATACTTTTGTATTTATCTCGCAATGCATGTGGTAAAGTATGAATATGGTACTCAAGCTTTAATAGCATAGGTGGATTCAAAGCATTATGCCCGATGATGTATCAACAATAATATTCTGTGTATGATTCTGAACAGTGACTCAATCTTTTATGATTTTATATTGTAGAACAAATTGTATATTCCATATTTTGTTTTGAATATTAATTTATCTAAGGAACGAAATCAGAACAATATTTAATCATTACATCGTATTTTCTTTAAATTATAATATAGAAATCATTGAAATAAAAATCTTATGGCAACATTGTATTTTTTATTCTAGTTATTTATGAACAATTTGATACGAAAATTTACATATTATAGCCTTTTATTATGAAATAAAACAATTCTAAAAGGTTGTTAAAACAGTAATAAAATTTAAAGCTTAAGTAAGTTTTTACAAGTGGTTTTACGTCTTTTTCTATTAGGAGAGTTGATAAGTGATAGACAAGTCAAGAACCTCTCTAAACTGTCGCATTTGCGATATGCGGTTGGCCAGAGATAAACGAAGAAAATCAATGATCCCGATCTCGTCATGAGAAAAAAAAAACTCGAGCAGTAGAATTCTGAAATTTTTAGAGTATTTTTTATCAATACTGCATATAGCTGCATATAGCAAATTGCCTGGAGCTAATCATCGCCTGCTCCAAGTATCTTGCCATCCGAGTCATGAGGAAAAAAAAAACTCGAGCAGTAGAATTCTGAAATTTTTTAGAGTATTTTTTATCAATTTACGCTGCATATAGCAAATTGCCTGGAGCTAATCATCGCCTGCTCCAAGTATCTTGCCATCCGAGCTATAATAGAATTTTATTGTCCCTTAAAATAGTCTTCTATACTGTAATTATTTCCAATGATTTTTATCTATTGTTAAAGATTTTTGGATTTAAAAGTTATAAAATGACATGCAAATTAACAGTATATACAATATATATATATTTGCATTTATGAATTTATAATATTTATTTTTATATTTTCTACTAGTTTGTCATTTCATTTACTCGCGCCCACTAGCTTTTTCTTTAAGTCATGGATTTCCTTAATCTATGTTGTATTTCAAACTGATAAGTGAAGGATGAGGGCATTGTGAAAAACCAAACTACTACTAAAATATTTTTATGAGTGGCAAATGGGAAACGATCCCAATGCTTCAGAACGTAAAATCAACACATGACTCAAATATACATATGATTCGAATATATGGGCTTTTTTTAATTCTACTTATAAAATTCGAGTCATATGGAATATTTAATGAAATTGATTGTTATGTATAGCTGTTTTGCTAGTCAAATTTTGTATATTATATATTCACAGATAAATATCGCCTTTTGCCACCCCAACACAGGGGAATATGGAAAGGAAATTCCATATATTGCCTGTTGAAAATTCCATATATTGCCACAGATAAATATTGCCTTTTGCCACCCCTGTCGTAGAGGCATTTTCATAGACTACTTAACGTAATGAAACAGCAAAAGCGGTCAGATATCTATATCTATACTTACGAACGCCGCTCCTTATTGTGGGTTTTCAGGACCCCAGAAACGGAAATGGAAAAGGCGAAACAACAGGCGTTAAACCTACTAGCGGTCCACAAACGATGCGCGGGTAAGGACGGCGAAGGAGGCAATTCAGTACCGTTCAGACAGAGAATAACATTGAATGTAAATTCAACTGCTTCTTTATTAATTATCAGAGAGAAATTTCTATTTTTACAACTGCAACCCGACAAACAAAAGAGAGAGATACCCGACACAATTAAAAATCTTCTGACACGGTCCAATCACAGAGGAAGAGTCACTAGATGTTATGTATCGTAAACAGTCTTGTCTCTTTTCTTTTAATAGTCTGTAGTCCAAGTATGTAGGCACCAGCAGCACTTGTCAACTTTCGATTTCCAAATATATATTAACAATGACGACATGCAGAAACGGCACAAATCGGAGACTGGACGAGACGTTCGATCAAACGGAGAACGGGAAAGCAAAAACTAGACAAAACTTCGAACCAAAAGCGAAAGCCTCGATCTGAATTGTTCTGCTCTTTTATACGTTTGACCTTTCCCGGGGACGATTCTATCTTACATAATTTCCAGATGGCTCAGGTGTCAAGTCTTAGACTTTGTATTGACATCCGAACAAACCATCTACAATTTATTACCGTTATTAAAAGAATAATAATGATATCTATTACATTCTGTTATTAAACTGCATCATTAATTTCACATTCCTCAACTCGTCTCAGCGACAAGGAGGGTTTCCCGATCCCCACATTATATTGGCCTCAGATTCACTCTTCTCATGAACTCTCGATACGCCCTGTGCGTTTCTTGACAATGAAATTTTATCAATTTGTATATCTAGCTAAAAGGCATTTGTATACCGAGTTTCACAATTCTCGCTGTTTTTTAGGGATGCGTCGTTTTTGCAACAGAGTGTATATACTATATTAGTAAAATGTAAATACCGAACATAATACCAACAAATTATATTAACTTGATAATGTTTACTTACTAAAATTTGGTGTATGTCTATCATGTACAGAAGTTTTTCTGTAGATATTTAATATACTGTATTATAAGAAAATGCGAGAAGTTTTCTGTAATGTATTAAATATATATTCAGCATATATTCAATATATAGAATTTCAATTATCTGCTGAGGTCACTATAAGTGATAGAAAAACTTCAAACTGTTTCATTCTGGAATGATTCTGGAAATTCCATATATTGCCACCCCTGTCGGGACAATATATAAAGGCGGCCCGCGGGACGGATCAGGCCCGCGAAGGCCTCTTATACGGTCCGCCGCATAAACTAGAATACATTACAGTTTCAATGCCCACATTTGTAAATTTCTACTCGAAAAGAAAATATAAAATAATGGATACTCTCGCTAGTCTACACGTACACTACCGAGTTACTCCAAATTTTGATGATATAATTAACCGACCACAACATATTTAGTCTATTTCCATAAAATAGACTAAATATGGCTCCAAAAGGCAAAAATTTATCACTTAGAGTTGAGATTCATAAATTAACTAAAAACATTATAGGGGCCTTTTCATAAATTTAGATAATTGATATTATTCATTACTTACTATCATTAGTCGTAAATAGTTATAAACGATATATACTGTATAGCTCTAGCTCTAGATAAATAGGGACTTAAGGAGTCAGGAGTTGTTTGTTTTTTTCCGACTCCTGACTCCGGGCAGTTTAAAAATCCAACTCCACTCAAAAACCTCTGACTCCCCGACTCCCGACTCAGACTCTGCAACACTGCTTAGAATCAGAAGGTTCATCATGAAAAGGATTATTAGGACCTGGAAAGCTAAAGTGCCATCTTCAGCAATATTCTGTCTGCTACAGAATGCATTTAAATTTTCTTTTAAAAAAAAAGAAAATTTAAATGCATTCTGTAGCAGATAGAATATTACCAAAGATGGAATAATCCAAAAGTGTTACGATTAATAAAAAACATTTATACCGTAAATCTGCTAATAAGTGCTGTAATTTGTTGAATTTTGAAGTAGTTTGATTATAAGCAGAGTTAGGTAAATAAAAGCAGTTCAGTTTTTGACAAATGCAATACATTGTCACTTGACCAATGAAATAGTTCAACACATCATTTTGGCTGTAAACTCCTTGTACAGACATTATTACAAATATAGGCATAATCAGATAACCAAGATCATTCATCAAAAATAGCTACAAAATATAAATTAAAATCACAAGCAATTTTCTGTTATAAATACATTTGTGATACAATTCTAGAGAACTCAACCCATAAACTTCATTATTTTATCTGAGTACTGCTCTGTAGCAATATTTACACAACACTTTATTTAAAGCTATAGAATTCAGCAATTCTAAATACATGCAACATAGACATCACAAAATCAGCACTTCTCATTAGTATACAATAATTTTTCTTCTTTGCTTAAATTAACTGATACTTGGTTTTAATTCATGCAATATGACTTTTACCAGGGAATTCTTTATGTAGGAAATTTTTTTAAATCCATAATAATAATACAATAAAATGCAGTAAATGCATTGTATTGTATTATTATTATTATTATTATTATTATAAATAATAAATACAAGTGCCTTCATCAGTAAGATAAACTATTTATTCAAACATAATCAATTTGATTAAATAGTTTATCTTACTGAAAGTCTTGGTTAGTTCTTTTTATTTCAATTTTACAGTAAGAAGTTTTATATTATATAATTTACCATTTGCTGAACTGCCATTGTTCACAATAAAATTGGATTTAGACAAATTTGACAAATGCAGAATTGACATAGAAACTTATTTATAAAACAATCTGATTTTAATCTGTTTCTTGAATAATCCAATTATCCAAAATTAGATTATTCCTCATATAAAATAAGCAAAGTCAATTGGCATTTTTATGATCTAATTTCTAAATATTGTACTGTATTAATTCATTACACTTCCATTCTCTGGTAGTCTCTTAGCAGAGAATGGAAAGTAAAACAGAGGAAGACCTGGAAAATAGTTTTGGAACAGTTTTGATACATCAATGGCATTATTAATCAACCAAACTGCAGAACCTAGAATATTGATAGATTGGACATGACTGCAATTCATGGACAACTATTGTTGAAAACCTAATATAAACTTTGTATTTCTTTTATTGGATTATCCTTTTTTTCTGTTGCTATAAATTCAGATATTCTTGCACATTTCAATATATTTCCTGTTCAATATAGCAGTTTGCTAACAAATAAATGAGGAAGATGATGCTAACAATGTTATCTTTTAGTATCAGATTTTATAACTACAGTATTTTAACATTACAAATATATCACTAAAAAAATAGAATACCACATCCAGTTGATAAATCAGAAAATCAATTTTAGACCATTATATATCAGTCATATATAATAGATAAAATAATAAAAAATAAAGCCAAATATTAATCAAAGAAGAAACTAAAGAAATACTTTCACAGTTTTCATTTATCATACAATCATCTTCTTCTCAATATTGTAAATGTGAATCAATAAGTTACATTTAGTATTAGTTGACATTCAAAATTTTACATATATTCAATTAACAAATTGACAACTAGGTCCCAAATTAAAATAAAACAAAATCTAAACTAGCTTACAGGACCTTAAAATTAAAGATGCAGGAGCGCTTTCGGGCACAGTCCAGCCCAAAATGTGCTCCTGCATCTTTAATTTTATTTTAAGGTCCTGTAAGCTAGTTTAGATTCTGTTTTATTCAGCTAACTCTTATATATCAAATTAAAGTTTAATAAAAAGGCAATCTCTGACTTATGTAAATTAGATATGATATGTGTAGATCTGTACTGATGTAAAGATTCTTGGATTAAAAATAAAAATATACTGATTGATTGTAATAAATAGAGCTATAATGCAGAGATACAAGCATTTTTCTATTAATTTATCATTTATCATATACCGTATATGTTATGATAAAAATGATCTTCAAAATCGCTTTAAAAGTAATATAATCGGCAATATTTATCAAACTTACCAACTTCATTTGGGAATTATGTAAAATCACCAGTAAAAGTGAGAAATTTAATGAAATTTATCAAACTTATCAAGATGATTGATAATTATGCATAATCACCAATCATCTTGTTAAGTTTGACAAATTTCATTAAATATCTCACATTTACTGGCGATTTTACATAATTCCCAAATGAAGTTGTAAGTTTGATAAATATCACTGAATATATTATTTTTAAAACGATTTTTGCTTAATTTTAAAATGTAGTTCATAAATTTGATAAATATGAAATTTTCCACCTTTTGTTGTTTTAATTAATACAGTGAAATCTCTCTATGTTGGACACATTTGGTGCCTTCAAAATGTGTTCAACTTAGAGAGGTGTCCAACTTAGAGAGATTCATAA
The DNA here is from genome assembly GCA_000484575.1 of Olivierus martensii. NCBI lineage: Eukaryota > Metazoa > Arthropoda > Arachnida > Scorpiones > Buthidae > Olivierus > Olivierus martensii. The sequence continues at coordinate 66,603 of AYEL01078409.1, forward strand.
AATCAAAATTTTTTCTAAATACTAAACACTAAATTTTCATGTCAATGCAAACCTTTATTCAAAGCAAATTGGAAACATTTATTATTTTAAATGAAACTCAAAAATGTCAAATATACACTGCAGTCTGTCAGTGCTTTCAACATAAGAACTATTTATTTGAAAAGAAGTCTGTAAGTAGCATTTGCCTCTTTTATATTTAATTTACACTTCATCCACACATTTTCAATTTTATTTTTTATTATATCAAATAGAGTTTCAACAATCTCTGGTTCATTATTAGAAAATGCTTATCGTTCAAATTTGTATACATATTCCAAAACTGTTTCATGATCATTCGGTTCCTCCTCCAACAAAGTCTCTATATAAATTGATTGGATATAATTTTTTCAATTAAATCGCTGGCTGTAAAATTTTGATATTCATGATGGACAAGATTGTTGTCAAAATTTGTAAAATCTTCAGTTAAAATTTTATGATGATAGTTCTCAGGAAGAGCACTCAGTTGTTCTTAGGTCAAAGTTATTGACCTCTTGCATTCCTTCCTCAGTGAAATCTATAAGAAATCCAGATTTTTAAAAACATTTCTGAATAGTTAATTGTGAAACTTCTTGTTTCACAATTAACAACATAAATCCATTTCACTGCATCCAGAATAGTAAATGATCAACAACTGGTTTCTTTTGGTCTAATGTCAGTTTGTTTAATTTTCTTTTACTATTTTTTAATATCTCTAAGGAAAGCTTAATCACAGCAATAGAAGAAACAGCATGCAATTCTCAAAAAAAGTAAAATATAAACCAAACCAATACTATCCAATTATAGCCCAAATATTTTTAATTTATTTCAATAAAATATTCTGACTAGTTTTGGTTTGATTTTTCTCAATGCTCAATGTTTGTATTTACAGTAATGAATAAACCATGGATTTATGTCATCAGCAACCATCTCAAGGTATGACTAATCAATGTTATAAATTTCTCTTTCACAAATTCCTTTGGTTAATCTTCTAAATCTAAATAAAATTTAGGATTTTATTCCAATCAATAATCAAAAAGTGTCCATCTTATTACAAACAGTTGTTCAAGATACAAGATATAGAGGTGTCCAAGATATAGAGGTTTGGACATATAGTAAAATATAGGGTTTTGTCCAGTTCCAGGAAAAGCTGTTCAACATAGGAAGGTGTCCAACTTGACAGGTTTTAATGTAATTTAATTATAGAGACCTGTTGTTTCACTTTTACAACACCCTCTTAGCACTCATTCATCTTTAACTTTGATTATCTCTTGCCTTTTCAGTACATTTTCAATGTCATCTTCCATACCTTTCTGGCCAAATCCGCATCTCTTTTTAAAGAAGTTTTCCAGAATCTTCTTGAGGATACAAGTCTGGATGTATGTTTCTATGTTTAGGGGCAAATCGATAACTCAGATATGATCTTTGTGGTAAGTTGTTGCAATACCTCCCAAATGGATCTTATATATCATGCTCAGTTCATTTGCCGTTAATTCATATTTTCTCATTTTTTTCATTTTCAACTGCTGTTAACAAAATTTGATTTGTGATTTTGATCTCAATAAGACATATAATTTTTCTTTTTTTGTTATATATAAAAATATCAGGCCTATCATGTTCAAGTTTTATAGATATCTTTATTTGGGTGTCAACTCTAATTTCTGCACCTTCATTTGCGATTATTTCTTGAACCGAGTGAGAACTTGTTTTCTTTGACTGCTTAAAGCCGAACCTATTACATAAAAGAAGATGAATGCAACAAACTATTTCATTACTCAATGAGAATACATTATTAATCATTTTTACCATCTTAGATTGGTGATTATGCATAATGTCCAGTAAATTTCATAAATTAAATACTATTTATCATATTTACCACTATGAACCAGCAAGTATAATCACCAGTAAAAGTGATAAATTCATATATATGAAAAAATTCATTCATATATATGAAAAAATTTATCACTTTTACTGAAACTGTTGGTGATTATACATAATAACCAGTGATTATGCATAATCATTGGATTAATCATTTTTACCATAACATATGTATGTGTTTTATAGGCTTATTAGATTAGTTTTAGTTAATGAACCAAGCCCAGATTTGGACCTCTCATGAAAAATTGAAATTGTAAGACCGAGAATTGAATCTGAATTCTCCAAGTTAAGCAATTGCTTTACCATATTATATTATCTGATTGAACAGAAAGTTCTTGCACTTTTGGACGCATTTTATTTAGCCAAGAAAATTTTATGTACAGTGGGTGATCGGTTAACGAACAGTTTGGATAATGAACACTTTTTCAAAAGATTTGTTCAGTTAACGAACACATGTTCGGATAACAAACACTTCACAGAACAAACTGTAGGGACTCATGGACTGATGGAATAACAGGTCAGCCCGATGGCTACATGGTAAAGCTGTGGCTTAACATTCTGAAGGATCCAGAGTCCCACTCCTCAAATTTTTCAGGAGGGATCTGGGCCCAGCCCACTGAAACCCATCCTTCAGAGTTGACTCCATCATGGGTGTTGGTCAGCCTGTGATGATGGTAGCTCTACAAGTGGCTGCCTCCAGATAAAAATATTCCATGAGGATGTTTCGACTTAACTAATCTAACGGAATGACACGCTTAGGCCTTGCGCATTCATGGACTTATGGGTAAGGATGGAAGAACAGTAATTTTTTCTGATTAAAATGAATTAGGAGACAACGTAAAACAAATCAAAGATTTATTAAAGAAAGTAAGAGAGAGATTTTACAATTTTTTGGTCTTAGAATGGCACCCATACCAGTTTGAGGTCAATAAGCTTAGGGATCTCTACCACGACATTGCTATCAATCACTTCTGAAAAATCCTGAAGGAGAGAGAAAAGCAATCGATATTGGACAGATTCTTTATCGGAAAATAAACATATAAATGAAAATGCAAGATTATATATGTATATATTATTGTTATTACATATAAATAAACATAGTAAGAAATTATATAATTTTTTTATTTATTTTTTTGGGTCTCTGTAATGAATTAATCAAATTCCCATAAAAACCTATGGTAAATCGGTGATCGTTAACAAACAATTCTGATAACAAACATTATCTTGGAACGGATTATGTTCATTAACCGATCACCCATTGTACAGAATTGACTTCAATCATCAATGTAATCACTGTTGTTGTTGATCACTTTATGCCAACGCTTATGCAAGGAATGAATGCCATCTCGATAAAACTTTGACAGCTGTGACTCGAAGAAGTTGGTCAGGCTGGCCTCCAAGTCTGCTTCATTGTTGAACTCCTTGCCAGCTAGGTGATGGTCGAGCGTGGCGAACAGGTGGTAATCAGAAGATGCAATGTCAGGGCTATATGGTGGGTGGGGCAAGACCTCTGAGTTCAGGTCCAGTAGCTTCTGGCGGGTCTGTCTAGCCATATGTGGCCGTGCATCGTCATGCAGCAGGATGGTGTTCTGGTGTTCCGGGCGGGTCTCTGCCAGCTTCTGCTGCAGATGGTCGACTTGTTTGCAGTAGAAAGTTGCATTGATAGTTGTATTTTGTGGCAGCAACTCAAACATGATAATTCTTAACTCGGATGGGCGGCCAGAGCATGGTCAGTCTTTGAGGTCCTGATCTCCACTTTGGAAGCGTTTATACCAATCGTATGCAGTTCTTCTGGCGACAGTGTCAGGGCCGAATGCAGCATAGATGTTGGTGATAGAATTGGCTGCATTTTTGTTGGAACGATAGTCATAAAGGAGGAGCAGGCAAACTTGCTTTTTGGTTAGTGGATATTGTTTGGTCATGGTAAAGTAGAGTGAGAGGACTGGATTTGGTATTTTCTTATAGCACGTACCCCAACCTGTTTATATACTACCATAGAACATTCTAGAATGTTTCAGAAAAAAGTTATTCTAGAAAGTTTTAAAAAGTGCGAGAACTTTCTGTTCAATCAGATATTTATGTGCTTATTCTTTAATATAACCATTTTTAATGTTATATCTTTGTGACAATATAGGGAAGGGGTAGTGAATCTTTTTAAGTGTGCCAAAACTGGTTAAATTTTTCATAAAAGCTACCTCTCATAGGCTGATCCAAATGTCAATTTAATTAAAAATATTATATCAGTTCCAAGCTTTACATGCCCAAAATATTTGCCAGCATGCCATTTTGATATACATGTCATAGATTTGCCATCTCTGGTATAGGATATGATCTGATATATGCATGTTTTGACTTATGTAAGTTTTTGAAGAACAGTCCACTTATATAAATCAGAGATTGCCTGTATTCTTTTAAAAAATGTCTTAAATTAAAGAAATTAAAGGCAGAGTCTTTTAAAGAATCTATTTGATACCATTTCATTTATTGTTTAGTATTGTTATAATTACAGTATTTGTATGTTACGAGGTCGGCTGATAAGTCCCAGGCCTGACAATGAAAATGACATTTTTTTAATTTTTTTTGGTTTTATTTCTCAACATAATCACCAGAAAGGCTAATACATTTTTCATATCGGTGCTCTAATTTAGTTATACCATCTTTATAATGCAAAATGTCAAGCTCCTCAAAATAGCTATTTACAGCATCAATAACTGCCTCGTTGCTCTCAAATCATCGTCCACCAAACCATTTTTTGAGGTTAGGAAACAGGTGGTAGTCACTGGGTGCTAAATCTGGCGAATAAGGTGGATGGGGAAGCAATTCGAATTTTAATTTGTTAATTTTAGCCAATTGCGACAATTGACGAATGTGCTGATGCATTGTCATGGTGAAACAAGATTTTTTTTTTCGCTAGATGTGGTTGTTTTTCTTTACTTTATTGCTCAAATGCAGCAATAAATTTGCATAGTACTCACCAGTGATACTTTTACCCTTTTCAAGGTAATCAATAAAAATAATTTCTTTTGCATTCCAGAAAACATTCGCCATAACCTTGTTAGCTGACAAAATTGACTTTGCCTTCTTTGGAGTTGGTTCACCAGCTGCTGTCTACTGTTTTGACTGTTCTTTGCTTTCAGGAGTGTAGTGATGAACCCAAGTCTCATCCATAGTTACAAAGCGACGCAAAAATTCATTGGGATTTCGCTGGTAGAGTGCCAAATTCTCACTTGAAGTGATTTTCCACCTCAACTTTGGCTCAGGCATTAGCAAGTGCAGCACCCATCTCACGCAGAGCTTGTGCATACCCAAAATATTATTTAAAATATTACCTGCACGTTCTTTTGATATTTTTACAGTCTCCACTATCTCAGACAACTTTAACCTGTGGTCTTCCAGCACGATTTTATGGATTTTTTCAATCATTTCAGGAGTTGTCATCTCCACAGGGCATGCAGAGCGGAGCTCATCTTTTTGTGCTCATACGACCCATTTTAAATTCAGAAACCCACCTTTTCACCATTGTATATGACGAAGAAGAGTCTTTTAGTTTGTTGTCCATTTCCTTTTTGCTTTCAGAAGGCATTAAATCTTTTATATATAAGTATTTTATAACTGCACGTTTTTTCAAATCTTCCATTTTCATGAAAATCTCAATAACGTCTTGATCAAAACAATGTCAAACAAATAGTAACAAGCTACTGACCTAAAACTATATATATAAGCTAGTTAAGGATAGTACTATAGAATGCCAGCACAAAATTATATTAGTGGCACCATCTATGTGTCAGGCCAGGGACTTATCAGTTAACCCTCATATGTCATACTTTGCTATAGATATCTGTGTGTGGAATGAAAAAATTTGTAAAAATTGTATTAAAATTTAAATCTATTATAGATTCTATTAGTAGAATCCATAATAAAATAATATTTAAATCAATTGAAAGTCTTTCTTTAGTTAAAGTTCAGAATGTAAAATAAAAATATTCAGTGTACAAGTAATCCTTGATTTACATGGGGGTTAGGTTCCACTACATTAATTTGTAATTCAAAACTTTGTAATATGAGATAAAATTATTATAGAATGTAATGAAATATGTTCCAAAACTGAAAAAAGTTCCATAAATTGGCCAATTACATTAATTTCTGACATAAATACACATAAAATGAGGACATTTATTGACATAAACTACAGTACAGCTATATACTATAATTAAATATTTTACAAATGAAAAAATTCCTATAACAATAAATTGACAAAAAATCCTTGGTCAAAACTCCTTCGTGACAAGGTATTGCTTTGTGTATGTGACACGTGTGCTTGCTTATTCACTTCATCATCTAACAACTATATAGAATAGTGTAAATAAATTTAATTCTGTTAGTTATCCTGTTGTCTCTTTTATCAAAGGACACTACACCTCCTTTTATGTATTGCTGGTCAATTTCTGGAAATTTCTATCTGTTATGTCCAGTAAAGTTAAGTGCAAGGGTGTGTCAACAGTTAAAAATAAAGCATTATCGTCTTTAGGGTCAGATGATCCAATAAAGTCAAGTGCATCCAGATGGCCACTAAAGGAAGTCATAAAGATAATGCAAGGGTGTGTCAACAGTTAAGTGCCTTGAGGTCGGGTGCACTCTGCAGGGAACGTGTCCTGGCATCATCGCATTCAGTCACTTTCACTCTCTCTCATCTTTTCTTCTCCCCGAGTCGGTATGTATAGCGTCTTAATCTCCTGGGACAATTGTTGTCTTGTATCACCTCTGAGATAGAGAATTAAAACTTGTTACATGTTGTTAAACTGTATGTCTCAATGTTTATTTTCAACATATGACACATAAAGACTGACAACGAGGTAAAATCTGACTTTTTTTGGTCATTCTGTCATAAGAGAAATTGGTCATTTTCGTTTGGAATAGTCTGCATTCTGTAGGATCTCGGACAGACGTTTTTTTTCCTTCCAATGGAATCCAAAACTATGACGTCGCACCACTCGCAAGTGTCAAGTATATAATACAATAAACAATAGAATCAGACTTTGTTCGCAGAATTTAAAATAATAATCGTCTAGAAATCATCTTTAAGAAACTAAAAACTAATGAACTGTTGCACGAATATTTTTAATTAATTAAATAATTTATCATTATAATATGTTAATTATCATTTACTTAAATATTTTTATATGGTTATAATTTTATTAATTTTAATAATGATATTGTCGGGTTTGGATTGATTGTAATAAAAAAAAGACAATTAACAACTGAACTAATGAATCACATGATGCGACGACGTGTTGTTTTGCAGAACCTTATTTATGTCAGAAAGTTCTCGTATAACAAATATTTGTAAACTTGAAAAGCATAATTTTAGTTTTGTCAGAAACTTCTTTAACTGAATTAATTGTACGGATTAAATGTAATAACTCCATTTTATATTGTGAAGCTAACAAAATTAACCAGGAAAACTTTATTATTTTTGAATGACTTTTTGATTGGGAGAGGGAAATGAAATGTTAGACTTGTCAGATAGACTCATAAAATATACCTGAGAGAGAGAAAATAAACCAAGGGATCCAGTGACTGAGGTCATGGGTCCTGATTAAAGTAAACTAGAATAATTTTATTTTAACAGTTTTCTACACCAATAAGATGCAAGAAATAGAATTTCCCTTGTCAAATGAAGAGTTTAGTTTCGTTTTGAACCTTCTCTTCAATTTGACATGATTGGAAAATTAAAAGAAAGTAGGAGGAGTGAAAAAGGAAAGAGGGGATTTTTAACAGTTTGTATAGAGTTTTGAATCAGTTGAGTTGACTCCGGCTCTGGCTCTAGCTGGCTGGCTGTGGCTCAGCTCATCCCTTCTTCACTTCTCTTCAACTATGTCTGAGTGGATGTCATCGTCTTTGTGTTCATCAATGTTTTGTTCTCACTTCAAGAAACTAAGGAAATTATGAAAAAAGGAGGAAAAAAGATTCTCTCTCATGGTATGTTTATGGGTTCTGTCTGTCTCTCGCCCCAGTTAAGGTTAGGATTCGGTTTTAACTTTGCATCAATACTTTCGTTAGTTTTATTCTATTCTATTTTTCTTTGATTCATGTTATATGTTTTCTAATTATTTGTATTATTTTTATTGTTATTATTTGTACTATTAGTATTATTATTATTTTATATTAAATATACTATTTAGTTATAAATAGTTTAATTGTCAATTGTTTGCTGCATGTCACGCTTCACTTCTGGACCCCTGACGCGTTGCTTACCCACGTCGCTCAAGTTTTTCGGCCAAAATCTCGTCGATAAGACCCCCCGGACCCCCACAATTCAAATATTTTTGTCTAAGTCAAAATGGCACAATCCAATGATAACGGAGTCTGCCATTTCGAGCTTTACTGTAGTCATCTCTGGGAACTCATCCATTCCCTGTCCAGTATATAATAAGGATTGTGAAGATATTATATCTTATATGGACAGATCGAAAATGTACTTTTCTTTTGCAAATATTGATCAGAGTCAATGAGTCAATCAATCTCTTCTGTGTTGTTTTACCAGGAGAAATTTACAAAGTTTTGAAACACTCAATTTTTCCAAAATCAATCTCTGAGGTGTCGTTTGAAATCTGCGAAGAAAATTTGAAAAATTTTTATTCCCCCAAAAACTGTTTGATTGCCGAAAGATATAAGTTTTACTCACGACAGCAATCAGAAAACAAAAGGTTAACACAATACATCTCTGTGTTAAGAAGGCTGTCTTCGGAATGTTGTTTTGGGGAATTTTTGCATTGAGCATTATGAGATCATTTGATTTCTGGAATTTTGAACCAACAGATACTTCGAAAATTACTGTCATAACCCAATGATCTTTCATGGGATCAAACAGTCAAGATCGTTCAAGAATTTGAAACCATCGAGTATTCTCATTTGGAAATGTTGTCAAATCAATTGTCAAGTCAAGTGGCATTGATCAAAAATAAGCATAAACGTTCACAATCTTCAAATAATCATTTGAAAGTTCTAGTCAACATAGCCAGAAATCTAATGTGTCATCAAATTCATCAAAAAACCCATCCTCCATACAGAAAAAAACCACTCAGAAGGTGTGGATTTTGTAATATCAAACACAAACCAGAACTGTGCCCAGCAAAAGCTTGGACTTGTTATAATTGTGGAAATGTTGGTCATACAAGCAATTGTTGTCACTTCAAGGAGATATTGAATGCTGAAATAAGTAAATGTAAGTCAAATTATTGGAGGAAGAACCATCTTCCGGTAAATGTTGTATATGTTAAATGTCATAAAGTTAATACCTCTAGCGATATTAAGTCTCAGAATGCAATGTATGTAAGTATTAGAATTAATGATCAGTCTGTTAAATTTTTAGTAGATACGGGTAGCATAATTACATTATTGTCATTTGATAAATTTAAAAGTTTATTTGGGAATATGTTATTGTTACCCTTTTCTGGGAAATTGGCCACAGCAAATGGTCACAATTTATAAGTTTGTGGATTTTTTCAAGCGGTGGTAAAAGTTAATAATGTTAGGTTTAGTTTGCCTCTGGTTGTGGCTAAACATTTATCTTGTTCTGCCTTACTGGGAAGAAATTGGTTAAATATTATAAAGCCCAATTGGGAATCCTTTTTAGAAGATTGGTAATCCTGTCAGCCTTCAGGATCAGAGGAGTGTGAATGTAATATTGTCATGTCATCATCAGAAAAGTCTAGGTTATTGATTAATTTAGCAAATAAATTTCTGTGTACCTTTTCAAAGTCAGCTAATGAGTGTCCAATTTGGGATTTCAAGGTAAATATCAGGTTAAAAGAGGATGCGCAACCGGTATTTCAAAGAACTTATAATGTACCGTATGCCTTGCAGGATCAAGTCAGGTCAGAACTGCGTCACTTAGAAGAAAGAGGCTTATCACCAAAGTTCAATATAGTCAGTGGGCCTCACCATTGGTCTGCATACCAAAAAAGAATGGGATGTTGCACTTGTGTATCGATCTTAAAAAGTCAGTAAACCTCCAAATTATGATTAATCAATATCCTTTGCCACGAATTGATGAATTTTTTGATAAATTTACGGGGTCATCAAGTTTTTGTCGTTTAGACTTGTCAAATGCATACTTACAGTTGCAAGTGGATGAGCAGAGTAAGCAGTTATTAACAGTAAATACTATTGATGGTTTATATATGTAAGCGGTGGTAAAAGTTAATAATGTTAGGTTTAGTTTGCCTCTGGTTGTGGCTAAACATTTATCTTGTTCTGCCTTACTGGGAAGAAATTGGTTAAATATTATAAAGCCCAATTGGGAATCCTTTTTAGAAGATTGGTAATCCTGTCAGCCTTCAGGATCAGAGGAGTGTGAATGTAATATTGTCATGTCATCATCAGAAAAGTCTAGGTTATTGATTAATTTAGCAAATAAATTTCTGTGTACCTTTTCAAAGTCAGCTAATGAGTGTCCAATTTGGGATTTCAAGGTAAATATCAGGTTAAAAGAGGATGCGCAACCGGTATTTCAAAGAACTTATAATGTACCGTATGCCTTGCAGGATCAAGTCAGGTCAGAACTGCGTCACTTAGAAGAAAGAGGCTTATCACCAAAGTTCAATATAGTCAGTGGGCCTCACCATTGGTCTGCATACCAAAAAAGAATGGGATGTTGCACTTGTGTATCGATCTTAAAAAGTCAGTAAACCTCCAAATTATGATTAATCAATATCCTTTGCCACGAATTGATGAATTTTTTGATAAATTTACGGGGTCATCAAGTTTTTGTCGTTTAGACTTGTCAAATGCATACTTACAGTTGCAAGTGGATGAGCAGAGTAAGCAGTTATTAACAGTAAATACTATTGATGGTTTATATATGTATAACCAGCTTGTATTTAGTCTGGCATCCAGTCCAGCTATTTTTAAAATGGTTATGGACAATATTTTGTGTGGTATTAAAAATTGTGCCTGCTATTTGGATGATATTTTAATCGGGGGAAGAGACAATCAAAAGTATCGGAAAACATTAATGGATGTCTTAGCGAGACTAGAAAAATTTAATTTAAAACTAAATCTAGATAAGAGTGTCTTTTTTGTCAGATCCTTGGAATTTTTAGGTTTTCAGATATCTGGGGATAGTAAACAACCGTCCAAAGAGAAAATCAGAAAGATATTGAATTGTCCAATACCATCAAATGTCATGCAGTTAAAATCATATCTATCAATGCTAATTTTTTACAGGAATATTATTCCAATTGGTTCAGATTTGTTACAGCTTTTATATAAATTACTACGTAAAGGAGAAAACTTTGTCTGGTTTGCGGAGTGCGAATTGGCATTCCAGAAAAGCAAGTGTGCATTGTCTGAAAAATCCTTATTAATTTTTTTGACCCATCAAAACCATTATACCTAACAGTTGACATGTCTGCATATAGTGTGGGAGCAGTCTGTCACAAGAGCAAGAAAATCAGCAACTTCTGGTAGCTTTTGAGTTGGCATCGTTAACTAAGGCACAAAAAAACTATAGTCAGTTGCATAAAGGAGCCTTAGCAGTCATATTTGGTGTCACAAAATTCCATAAATATCTTTAAGGTAGGTCATATACAATTTTTACAGATCATCAGTCCTTGAAGTCATTATTTTCAGAATCTAGGAGTATTCTAGGAACGGCAGCTACCAGAATTATTCAATGGTTGGTCCTTTTGTCTGCTTACAATTACAAGATTATGTACAAAAAGGAGCAAATATTCTGCAAGCGGATGTCATGTCTCATCTCCCTAGTAAATCCCAAGTACCGAATCAAAATTGTAATTTTCTATTTTTATCGACACCACTAATTTCTCCGGAAACTGTCGCACAGCATACAATAAGGGATAGGTTGTTGTCAGAAGTAATGCATCAGGCTAAGTTGGGATGGTACAAGCCCAGTGTTTCTGGGCTAAAGTATTATTATAAGTTACGAAATTATCTGTCAGTTTCAAACAACTGTCTGTTCTATGGTGATAGAATAATCATTCCAAAATCCTTACAGCCAGAAGTACTAAACATTATTCACCAAGAGCATAACGGAATTCTTAGGCCAAAGTTATTTGCTAGATCTTACATCTGATGGAGTACTATGAATAACATATTCAAAGAATTTACAATCATGTGAGGTGTGTCAAAAAATGCAAAAACATAGAAATAGATCTGTCAGATTCCCATGGCCAAAACCTAAACATCCTTGGGAGAAAGTCCATTTAGATTTTTTTTATTTTCAGCAGCAGACATTTTTTATTATTACAGATGTATATTCAAAATGAGTTGAATGTTTTCAAATGTCTTCTATAAATGTAACATAGGTCTTATCTAAACTAAATGAAGTTTTTCTTGTTTTTCAACTCTGTCATGTCTTCTATCTGATAATGGTTCACCGATTCAATCGGGGGAATTTCAAAATTATTGTAAATCAAAAGGCATTAAATTACTGTTTTCTCCGCCATATAGTTCTGAGTCTAACGGGTTAGCAGAGCAGTCAGTCTAAACGTTTAAACAAATGTTGAACAAGGCTTTATTAGTAAAGAAACACCATCCAAAATTTTAACACAATATCTTTATAATTATCGGTCTACACCTTCTTCCATTACAGGATATTCTCCAATGTCAGTCATGTTGACGTTCGTCCCTAGTTCACCTCTATCAGTTTTAAACCCAAAACCTAAAATAATCAATGGGAAAATTTGCAAGAAAGTCAGGTTAGAAATCGACTCGATCCAATCTACACTGTGTAACTTTAAAAAAGCCTCAAAGTTGTCGTCGGACAACAGCAACATCATTCCACAAAAATTTAAAATAAATGGTCCTGTCTTGTCAGTTGTAGGGAGGTAAAATGCCCAGTAAAACGGGTTACTGGTAAAATTTGTAAGTGCTTAAGCAAATGTTTATACTTAGTAAGAGTTAGTTCCAGTAATATCATTAGAAAAGTCCATATCAATCAATTGCGGGTCACTCATTTAAAAGATCATTTACATCCTCCTGTATTTGCTTTTTTTGATGACAATTCTGAATCATGTATTGAGAATCATGAATCTAAGAGTCAGTCGGGGAACTCTACAGAAGGTATCCCTCTACAATCAGTAGACAGTCTTGCACAACCCAGATTGGGGTCAAGTTCAAGAGTCACTCGTTATGGGCAGTGTAGTAGGCCTCTACAAAGGTTTAGCCATAGTGACTATACATAACTAATAATGTCAGTATAAATTATATGATGTAAAAATTATTGTTCTTTTTATGGGTAAATATAGTTTTCTGAAATTAAAATTGTAAACATGTCAATTAAGATAAACATTGGTCAGTTAGTCAGTCAATTTTAAAGTATATCATTGTATGTCATGGGAGACTAGCTTTTGTAATTAATAATACAACTTTTTGTCAACCGTAAGGGGAGAGAAGTGTTATGTCCAGTAAAGTTAAGTGCAAGGGTGTGTCAATAGTTAAAAGGAAAGCATTATTGCCTTTAGGATCGAGTGATCCAATAAAGTCAGTCAAGTGCATCCAGATGGCCACTATAGGAAGTCATAAAGATAATGCAAGGGTGTGTCAACAGTTAAGTGCCTTGAGAGTCGGGTGCACCCCGTGGGAGAATGTGTCCTGGTATTATAGTATTCAATCACTTTCACTCTCTCTCATCTTGTCTTCTACCCAAGTTGGTACGTATATCTCCCGGGACAATTGTTGTCTTGTATCACCTCTGAGATAGAGAATTAAAACTTGTTACATGTTGTTAAACTGTATGTCTCAATGTTTATTTTCAACATATGACACGTAAAGACATATCACTACCCACTTCTCATTGGCAGAGGGAGACACACTCAGGTAGTCCCTTTTGTTCTATTTACAGACACATCTAGAAACATGTAGAAATTCATGTAAACCATGTGTAAAATTAACAAAATCTATAAAGGCACAAATTTCATAATTTTGAAACTATGTAATTTGAGACTTAATAAATCAAGAGTTGTCTGTATTCTCTAAATACTAGAAATAGAGCTTTTTTTAGTATTTTCACTGTTTCTATTTGTCTTATGTATAGGATTATTTTATATTTGAATATTTAATTACTAAAATAAAAATTTTTTATTCATTAAAATGTTTTTCATTCATTTATTTTTTAAATTAAATAAAAAAATTATTATAGTGTGTTAAATGTAATTAAAAAGTATCATTCCCACAATTTATATTTTTAGAACTGAATAGAAAACTATGTATATTTTTTTCCTCCAAATATACATAGTTTTTCACATAATTTTTGAATAAATCTTGTGTTAATTAAAACATTCATTCTGTTTTACACATATTGAAAACATATTGAATTATTTATTTATAATTCAATATTTTCATTGAAAACATATCGAATTTGCTTACATGCAACAACAAATTAAATAAATGGAATCATCCTTAACTATGGTATTTTCCCATTTACAATACAAAATCTATCTAGTAAATAATTTAATGATGTTGATAAGTTTAATTTAATTATATGTGAACTCTATTAATCTAAATTGAAATTTTTTAAACAATCAATACTTACCTCTAAATTATATAGACAACTAACTGCAGCACTCACAGTAACTGAGCATTCAATTTTTATATCACTGGATCTATCTGTAGTTCCAACAGAAGCTGCAGTACCAACAGTAAGAAATTCATATTTATAAACATGTCCAGACTTTAAGAAACTTTCTGGAAATATAAAAATATTTGTTTTAAAACATTTTAAATTAATATAATATATTTTTTTTTTAATAAAAATAATTTTTTTACCTGAATCAGAACTGTGCCGACACTCTTTTTTAACAATATCCTGTAAATCAGCATCTATCAAAAAATAAATAAAAATCTATTTGAAATGAATAGACAATATTAATATATTGAAAATTTAATTTATACTATATAATACACTGAAGGACATATTTTTTACAGTACAACAAAAATAGAATTTGCAGTTATATTAAAGATAATATAAGTAGTGAATATTATATATTATTAAATTCTATGCTTATATTTGTATTATTGTAAAAAATATGCATCTATATATATATATGATCTTACAATGCGTATAATTTGCATAAAATTAGTGGCTAATTTTTTGCACTAGCTTAGCTTACTTCAGTTTGCCTACTATAATTTGTATTATACATTTAAGTGGTAAATTAAGTTATTAATAGATTATTTTCAATAGTTAACATGTATTCAAAGGAGATGAGGGATAAGATATGGCAAATTTACAAGATAAAAAATTACAGAAAAGTTTGACGAATTTTGCATCTACCTTATCATTCAGTACAAAATATGGTAAAAAATGAAGAAAATAAACCTAAAAAGATGCAAAGGCCTAAGAAAATTATCACTGGACATCTGAAAACCAGAATTAGAAAAGAGTTCATATAGACAATAAATCGGCGAGTGCGTGTCGCAGTTCGTTCACCATCAAAAGGCAAAATCAAATCTTATAAATAATATATGTCTTATAATCTGTATAATGATCGTTGAATCTATAAGCCGCTAATCGGTGTTTACGGGTTCGTTTTCCAAAAAACTCCGAAACGAGCCCAATTGTTCTACTGGTGAAGATTGGTAATTAAAAACTATTTTCACCAACACAATTCATTTTATTAATGTTAATTTTTTGTAGCAAATCTAATAAATAAATGATATTTTCCATATTTTTAGGACATGTTAAATGAGTTTTAAAACGCATTTTGAATATTTACTAGGGTAGTGGGGAGAAGCCGGAACGAATTAATCAATTTTCAGTTAAATCTTATGGGAAATCGCGCCTCGGATAACGACGGTAATCTTGGAACGGATTATCGTCGTTAATCGAGGCAGCGCTGTATATTTATTCCATTAGCCGTTGGCACTTTTACAGAAAAAGAACTTTCCCAGCGGATAATATAAAGTATCTTTCTGTGGCAGTTTTGTTTTTATTCCAGTCTGTCAAATGAACAAGATATATCGAGAAAACTAAATTTAAAAAATTTTGAAAATAAAAATGTGGCAATATATTTTAATGAAAATATATAACAAAGCGAAATAATTTTTATTAAAAAATTTATTTTAAAAGATTATTTAATTGAACAAGCATTAAACGTTACTCTTGTCAAGTCAAGATACAAAAGTAATAAGAAATAATGATGTTTGGTGAGAAAAAATGACATCTTTGTTATATTTGAATTATATTTTTAAAAAAGAAAAAAATATATATATTTCCGAATTTAATAGTTATAAAATATAGTGCATACTTAAAAATTAAGATATACGGTATGTACAATTTATCTTCTTTCTGACAGAGGCAACTATCTCTGCAATTTCAATCATCTTCAGACAAGCCAATGAACTTAAAACTTTGCGATTTTGATACCGCAGCTATATTTTACTATTTTGAGACCGTTCTTTTGTCTTAATTTATGATTTTTTTGCATTTTATTAATGAAAAAACTTCATAATTGTTTTTTTAAAATAAATTTTATCATTTTAGAATTCCCCCTTTCTATGAACACTCTTGAGTTAATAATTTTATCAAATTAAATTATTGAAATAAATAACTGTACACGAATTTCGATAGAATTAGATATATTTTTACAGCATATCATATTTTGTACTATGTAACTTCAAGTAAATCAAATAAAAAATTTTCGATTTTCAATTTAAATTTTGATCGATAAACTGTAACTATTTTTATGAACCAATATAGACAGAGTATATTGGAAATACAGTATTTGTAAGTTACTCATATTAAATTTATTTATTTTTTAATCTCGTGATATTTTTAATAATTTTTTTGTTAAATTTTTAACTTAAAAATATAATAATCGATTTAATTCTTATTTTTGTAATTTTCAAAAATTCTTCCTGAATAAGTTACGATGGCACTTTTGAATTATCACTGATAAATTCTCGCTCAGCTATCTTCTTTATTTAGAATGATAAATTGGCAAATAAAAATTTTGAAATATAACGAAAAGTAGAAATAGTACGAAATACTGATAACTTTCATTTCAATAAATCTGTTGAAGAGTTTTCAGAAGAATATGCAGTTTTTTTCTTTAAATAAGTAGAAACTTACTTAAGTACAAAAGATTATATTTTCAGCTTTTTTGCATGCTTACAAAAAATGTTAAAAATTTTATTTAAAAGTAAAAATTCTTTTGTTGTAGTTCTGACAAGTGAAGATAAAACACTCAGAAAATTCTTTTTAATATATATAAATATAAATTTATGAAAGTATTGCAAAATATGCTCTTATAAAATATATATAGTTTAAATTTATTTTTATAGGGCATTAGTTAAATGGTACAGAGTTTCATTTTTATGCTTAACAAATAATCTTTATGCAACAATCTTTCTTTCCAGTTTCATAATTGATTACTAATATTAATTAATATGTTATTATAGTAGTTGTTTAAACTATATAAGCGTATGTAACAGTCATAAATCTTATGCCTGTTATATACATTTAGTACAATGAACGACATATTACAATAGTCGATACAAAGAACAATAGTTTACATCAGTACATGAATAATAGTATGCTATTGTTCATGAAAATACGACAGAAATTGATATATTAAGCATAAAAAGAAGGTTATTTTTATGCTTATATAGCAAGTAGGACTGATATCAAGTAGCAATATGCATTAGAGGTATACAGTATATGTATTAAGCATTTAATATGCATCGAAAGATCGAATTATTAGAGAAGTTAGTGATTTATTGCATCTCTTATCTTCTAAGACAGGTTACTTATAAGCTATTTGGAAGTTTTCAATTATTGGTAATTGATACTAATTTCTATTAATTATAACATTTCAATTTATTAAAATTATCAGATATTCAAAGAAAAATTATGAATTATTAAGAATTTAATACTTTTTGGTTATCAAAATTATTAAATTCTACAGAATAATTCAATAGTTACTGTTGGTTCCAGAATCTGTTTTTATTTTTGTTAATATGAATCAGAATGATGAAAACAGTAAATGTTTTGGAAGAGGACGATATTAATTTTAGTTATTTAGGAAGCTGAAAAAATATGTTTAGCTTAGCAGGTCCTATTAATCACTGTTCAAGCCGAGAGATCGTATACTGAGAAATTATTTATAAAAAACAATTTATAATTATATCTTGCAATAAACCGGTGTTTTAAAAAGAAAATAATGCAAATATAATTTTTCTTTTATATAGAAAATGCATGGCTGCTTGATAATGCAGCTAACATCAGGATAACTAGATACTTATCTTTAATTGTAAACAAAATCAGGAGAAGATTTATGAGTGCTATATCTTCTAAGCTTAGCATTTAAGAGGTCCATTCAAATAAAATTTAGTATTTTTTAATAAATATATATATTATTTATTAAAATATATTTTAGTGAAGTTTGAGCTCCCTTGTAATGTGAAGCCCTAAGCTACAGTATCTCTAACTTGTACATAAATCTAGCCCTGAGAAGACAGTGATAGGGACATTATTTTAGCAAAATTTATAAGATTTTTTTCATTTTTGCAATGCTCCAGAAGCACTGTATGACAAGTTTCATTTATGCCATGCTTTACAAAAAATTAATACATTTTTACACACTAAATATTTTTATTTACAATCGACTTTCAGTTAAACTAACTTGTAAGTCCGAATAATTGTCAATATTACTTTCTAACGACTATTCTGAATCTTACTCTATAATCAAGACTGCTTCCTAATTACATAGCAGCCAAGGATCGCAAATTAGAGGTACTGTGCCCTCTACTGAATATAGTTTTTTTTTTATTAATAAACGGGTAATCGAAGTTTTTATTTATCCTCCCTCTATTATTTAAACTAGTCTAAATAATTTTGAGGTCGTTTCTGTAATTATTTAATAGTAAGTTATAATATAAAATTAGTTAAAACATACATCATAATATTTCTGAAACATTTATTTTTATCCTCATAATGATAAAGTTTAAAAATATAAATATTATTATAGATCGGAAGAGTCCTCATAATGATAAAGTTTAAAAATATAAATATTATTATATTATAATTAGATTAATCAAATTCATTTAAATTATAAAATTATCATTTTTAATTTAAATGATTTTTAATCTAGAAGTCTTAATCAGTAATTGATAAAATAATTTTTAATAAAAATAGCTTATCAAATAAATTTTTGTAAAAATAATTATAACGTTAAACTATCTATCTATGGTGAAAGATTTATTATATTTTTCTAATTATAGGAATACGTAAAAAATAGATAACGCTTTCATCACTGATAAGTAACATTATAGTCATTTTTTTGTAATAAATTTCAAATTAATAAAATTTCATTCGTGTATGACAAATAGTATTAAAAATATCGATTTTTCAATATTTTCAGCAGCATCATTCTTATTTCTAATGGCCGCCATCTTGAAACGGGAATGCATAAGATTCTCAAAATTAGTTCGCATGTACTTTGGATAATAAGGAACGATTCTGCTGTACGATGTTCGATTCTTGAGATATCTTATGAAAAGCAAAATTAATACAAAAAATATCAACTTTTTGTTAAAAATTTCCAATTTAAAATTCTTTTACTCATAATATTTATCAATATAATGCGATTCGATATATGTATAATACATCAATGACCTATTTTTTTTTATATATGTATACTTTATATAAAAATTAAATTTTTCAACTAATGTTCTGAAGTCTTATCTAATTTGTTGCTTTAAATCTTTAAAACATTTTAAATATTTAGAAACAAAATCAACAATGTTTTTTTAATTAAATAAAAAAAACGTTAATATTAAAAGCGTGATATTTTATACATCGAAGAATCATTTTAAAAATTATAATGTTTCCTTATCGTCAACATTCTATTCATAATTTAAACTCATCAAACTTTGTTTGAGTCTACTTACATTCGATTGTAATTCAAATATCCGCATATTAATTTAATCCAACGCTAAATTTTTTTTATTATTTTATAGCACTTCCAATTTTTTTTAAATAATAAATTGTAGTTTTAAAAGAAAGATTTGATTTTCTTACATAATAAATTATTTCATATAAGTGGCGGAAACAAGAAAATTTATTTTGATATAACCACGTATTTGTTTATTTATTTTGATTACATTTATCTCGAAGAGATGTATTTGCTTATATAATAATAAACTGAAAGCCTGTCAAAATAAGTACATTATTTCGTAAAATAAATAAATAAGATAGAATGCCATTCCTTAACAATAAAAATAAAAAAATAATATTTATTGTTAGGAATTTTATTTTTTTAAAATAGTTTGCGTGTGTGTTCGTTCTTCTGCGAGATATCTCAAAAACCAAACAACGCAAACCATTCAAATTTTGGACGATCTTTCCTTGTTGTCAGAGCTTCATGACTAATAATTTTGAGGGTCCTGCATTAGAGGAAGTAGTTTCGATTGTAAAGTCTGGAAAATCTCTGCACAGCAGCTTGTAATGAAATAAAAAAAAAAAAAAAAAAAAAAAAAAAAAAAAAAAACGGTGGCAGTTCGAAACATTAAAAAACCAATATCTCCGAACATATATGTCACTGGTGAATGATATTATGACCATTCGAAAGGAGATTTTAGATATTTTTTACAACAAATAACTTATATAATTAAGCTTTCGTCTGTCAGTCACATCTTTCTCGAAATATCTGGAGAACAAAACGTTGTAGAGAATTTAAATATATTGTACTTTTTATCAATTTTTCGAAGTTGTACTATGACTCTGACTTTATAAGATGGCAGCCATTTGAAATAAAAAAAAATTATATCTTTGAAACTATTTTTCGCATTTAAAAAATAATACAGCGATTTGAAATAATTTATAAAAAAATTAACGTTACTTACTATGTTAAAGTTAACATTTTAGAAATTTATGCTGATAAAAAATAGAAATTAAGATATAAAAATGTTTCTTCTTAGATGTATTTTTGTCAAATAACGAAAAAAAATTTTTAACATCTTTTTAAGATATTTTTCTTCGTTTCACTTTCCGAAAACAAGCAATTAGTACGTTTCTTAACTTTTTTTTAACATTAGTTAAGTATTGCAAATTAAGATGTTTTGATGTCTTTATTCAATCTCTAGCTTGAGTAATCTAGATAATAAGGGTTTAAGACCTCTTTATTTTAGGATCAATTGAAGAAAAAAATATTTTCTGTTCTTTAAAAATTTCTTAAATTAGGAAAATGACATCTAAAGTATTCTTTAAAAGGCTTTAGAGTATTTATGATAATAATAAAAAGTTATAAAAAAAGGAAAAAAAGCAGATGTACCGAGGAATAAAAATGAATCATAAAATGTGGATGCAGAATTTATAAGTGAATGTGAATATTGACGGAAGAAGAGCCATTTCGCAGCTATCTAAGAAAGAAATCGCTCACGATCTCATTAATGACAGTTTGGAATGATTTACAAACTAACAGAAAACTAATAAGAGACGTGGACTGTCTGTAATAGCTCTGCATAAAGATTACTGATGCCAGGCTTATATTTTTTTAATAAATAAAAATTGCATTACAACTTATAACGATAATTACATGCTAAGTCTCAATCGTAAATCAAAATGATAGAGTGAATTCGATTTTTTTTTCTGTAATGGTTCATTATTTTGCTATTTTAATGCATTTAAATGGACGAATAGATTTTTCTTTATCTAAAAAAAAATTGTTTGATTTCTTTTATATACAATGCTGTCTTATTGGCTCTTGGGTAACAAATCTACTCCGCTTTACAATCGAAACTCTATACTGTACGAACATAAAATGATAAATTTCTTTATTTTAATCGTGCATGATTTTGCAGTCGAGAGTGGGAATTAAAATAATTTTTTGGGCCAAATAGATGGAATAATTTTGTTGGGCAAATCATGAAAAAAAGCAAACTTTTAAGACTTTTTAGTTTTCCTATCCAGATTCCCGCAGTTTAAATTTAGGGAGTTTCTAAATTTGGTGGATTAGTTTACGTTTGATGTTATGAGGAAAAGAATCAATCAGCGGTAAGAAATTCCCAAAATTTAACTGTTTTCCTAGTGAAATATCAACTATAAAATGCCTTATTTGCATTTTTTCTAGGGGGAAAAAAGTTAATATAATAATTATTTCTCATTTATTTAATTTTATTTTAATTACTATCGAAGTTAAAAGCATTAAAAATTTAAATTAATTTAAAAGCATTAAAAATTCTTTCAAATTCGTAAATTAAATTAACTGTTCAGTAAGCGATCATAAATTATTTAAAAGAAAAAAGTTAATATAATAATTATATCTCATTTATTTAATTTTATTTTTAAGTTATCGAAGTTAAAAGCATTAAAAATTTAATTCTTTCAAATTCGTAAATTAAATTAACTGTTCAGTAAGCGATCATAAATTATTTAAAAAAAGCAACGTTTAATAAAGGATTAACGTAAAATTTGAAAATAAATTTGTCAAGTTGCAATTAATTCTCGTCAGCATTAGTAGTTTGTCTTAGAAATATAGATAGAATCGTCGCAGGTTTTTCTTTTCTTTCTACTTCTTTCGAATCGATAAATTTGATCTTAGATGATAGTATACAAAGAACGATGTTATTATTCACATCAGCGTAACGAACGGATAATCAGGAGTGGATAACAAAGGAAACCACAATAAAACTTATAACTGGGATCAGTGAAATAAAGCAAGATGCGATAAGGTTATCGAGCTGAAGTCTTGCAACAATAGAAAAAAGTAAAATACAAGATGGATGGAGGTAAGGAGCACGATACTGATCCTAACAAGAACGATAAGCTAACTTTCTACATCTGAAAGAAAACAAAATTCTATTTTGTAACTTTCTATACAATATACAAGTACTTTAGTACAAACTTTAAAATATGCTGGCTTATTTTAAGAAAATAAAAATAAATAAATAAGATGATATAAAAATTTTTAAAAAAGACATTTTTTATACATATATTTTAATAATTAATTATCAAACAACTTTAAATTTACAATATTTTAATATTAGAATGCGATAGTTTACTTTCATAAAATTGTTCTTTTATAAACTTATTATATTGTTATTTTTCGAAAACAATTTGTTTTTTATTCCTTCCATAAGCTGTAGCATATACTAAAGCAATTTTTATAAATGCGACTCGTATATTTAAATAAATCGATAGATAAAATAGGCAATAAATTTTTTATTAAGAGAACATAAAACTCTTAATAGAATGTTATTTTCGTCTTCAAATTTTAGAAATGATTTTCCTTTTTTTTCTATATTAAAGGTGGATAAAATATATTCTTCGGACATTATACAGTTTTTGTAGAAGATATTTTGACGTTACGAAACACGAACTAATTACTGTACCAATTTCTTTTTTTTTTTTCCTATACAAAATTTGGAATCCATTTGAATGGAAATGCTTTCACTGTTTTGTTTTTTGCAGTTATTCTAAAGGATGGAACGACATTAAACCTAAAGAGATTAAGAAACTGTATTTCTCAAATTCGGTTCCATTTTCTCACAAGTATACTTCTAATGAGAAGAAATAAAACTGCACATGTAGTACAAGCGCTATACATTCGATTTTTTGCTTTTCTTTCATCGTTTTTTTATTCTACGATATATATATATTTAATTCGTTTAATCTCCGATTAACTGAATTAAAAAGTATTCTTGTATCTGTATCAGAAAGAGTTTATTCCGTTCCATCAACAGCAAAAAAAGAAAAAAATCCTTGATGTATGTACTTACTTTTTAGCGTCGAAAAGCAAAGAAAAGAGAGATGTTAGGATGAAATTTAAAGAGAAAATAATCTTCTATAATTAATATTAGTACTAAAAGTAAGCTTTTCTTTATATATATAAATTACCAGTTCCATTTAGCAGAGACAATTATATTCTATTGTTAGAAATTGTTCGGATCGAAACTTGACTCCATTATTTTTTATTTACCTAATTATAATTTATTCCTAATTATGTCTCCGTCCAATCATTCTCTGCCAACTTATCAGCACTTAACGAAAGAAGTGTTAATGGTACCGGGCAATGCTTGCACTTAGCACTCAAAGGGGTCGTTGCCACGTTCAGGTAAAGGGCGAAAGACTCTCAATGTCAAAAAAGCCATCTTAACTGTGTCATCGGCCGAATGTTATTGTTTGCCTGTATGTAATAAAGTCACTCGGTCTTTTGTATTATAGAAATATATATAATGTGACGTCGGAACGATTTTTTCGGAAGTGAATCAATCGGCCTTCCAACCGGCAGATCAGTTAACTCGTGTCAGCCACCGCTTCCAGTCATTGGCTCGCGCATGTCATGTGAACGGGTGTGACGTACTACGAGACGGGGTTAAAGGGCTGGCAAGTTGCACTCGGCAGTTAATGCGAAATAAGCGGCAACACTAGCCAGACACACACATACATATATATATACGTATTTTCGCTCCGTCATATTCAGCAGTCGACTGCCAGATAAAACTCGTTACATACAAGAGTTTTTGGCTCCGTTCCTGAAACCAGAAAGGATGTTGTCTGTTGTCGAATGACGGAAATTCTTCATCATGAATACCGGAACTGAAACGCGCGTTGAGGAATTATCTACCATCGTATTGTTCCTGTTGGAAAATGAAACCGAAAATAACGCAACTTATACAGATTATGGACCAAAGATGGAACCGTTATATGTGGCTCTACCCATGACGTTTGTTTATGCCGTGATATTAATCACAGGAATGATTGGAAACGTGTGCACATGTGTGGTGATAACTCGTAATAAATCCATGCACACTGCCACTAATTACTATTTGTTTAATCTAGCTGTGTCCGACTTACTGTTACTAATTATGGGACTTCCACAGGAGATGTTTCAACTATGGGTTCGTTATCCTTACGTTTTTGGAGAATTTTTCTGTATCTTCAGAGGTCTGACGTCCGAAACGTCGACAAACGCATCGATACTAACCATCACTTCTTTTACGGTCGAAAGATACTTAGCCATTTGTCATCCGCTTCGAGCTCAAACCATGTCTAAACTCTCTAGAGCAATTAAATTCATAATAGTCATATGGATAATGGCCGCTTTTTTTGCCACCCCTCTCGTTGTTCAGTTTGGAATCGTAGTAGATACAGTAGACGGAGTCGTTATAGACGACAGCACTATTTGTACAGTGAAGAATCCACTCAAACACGCTTTCGAAATTTCTACATTTTTGTTCTTCATTTTACCGATGACTATTATATCTGCTCTATATGTATTAATAGGGTTGAAATTGCGCGAATCTTCGAACTTATCTCGTTGTGTTCCGACCGACACTGCTCCGATGACTAACGGATGGAGAAGAAATGCTGATCCTTCTTTAAAAGTTGATCGAAAACTCATCATCTCTAGGCACGGTTTCAACAGACAAACATCTTCATCTAGACAAGCCGTTATAAAAATGCTAGGTAAGTGCCGCTTTAGTTACTTAATAAATTAAAAATAAAACTTTATTTTGCCATTAAAGTAGTATAATTTTTTAAAAAAATTTACGTGTTAAAAATCGATTAAAAATATCTGTGCGTAGGCAGCAATTTCATATTATATTGTTTACATTATTGACTTCGAACCAACATTTATCTGTTTTTTTTTTTTTTTTTTTATAATTTCACTATTACAATATATAAATTATTTTATTACCAACATTTATTTTTTTTTTTTTTTTTTTGTCTTATAATTTCACCTTGCGTCACCTCAGGTAATATTTTAATGATAAATTGAACAGAGTTTTACCTATCAACCTACCTAATTATATTTCAGAATTCCGCTTCAACGATTACATAATAATGTTTTCAGCTGACTAACGCTTTTATTAAGTTTCATAACAGTTTTTATGCGCCCTAATGGAAAACTATTATGTGACTGACAGTTTAATTGAAAAGATTTGAGTCAATAAATGGCATTTTTATTTTTATCAAAGATCTGATGATACATCAAAATTTTCTAAAAGCGAGATTTTCGAAAGTTCACGTTTTAACGAATACAGTATTTTGAATACTTTTATCGTCTTTTTTTATATATATTTTATTGAATAAATTGTATGCATTAGATACGAAAAAAAATCTTAAAATTGAAAGAAATATGTTATTAGTTTTTTTGTAAGTTTGTGTCACGATGCTTAATCTCTCTCTCTCTCTCTTCCTCTATTTTACAACCAAAGGCGACGTGAGGACGCTGAGCGACTCCGAATTTTTCTCACGATCTAACAATACTTCACTGAGAGAAAACATCCACATAATTACTTGTATATGGGTCAAGTGTGGCTCTTCTGATAACTAATATAATTATTAAGATAGATTAAAGCGAAACGGTTTATGTCAACCACTAAATCATTAAAGCTTATGCAAATAATCGTTTCACATGCAGTGTACTAAATTCTTAATCTGTTTACTGATACTTTAATTTCGAGAGATTTTCCTGCGAAAAAAAAAAAAAATTGTAATCGCTTTATTTAAAAACAACGGAAGTTTTACGAATCTCAGTTTAGACTAATGGATTTTGGTATAATACTCGATACGTCTTGGATCATGTTTTCCGAGGCAGAGATATCAAAAATGGGCATTTTTCCAAGGGATGGGGGAAAAAGAATAAAACGGACTTTCAGTCTGTAAATTTTTGGAAGAAACAGTTTCAAATTAGGTGTATCATCTCCTCAAAAATAATAGAAAATATATAACTACTTTAAGAGGTTTAATGTGTCTTCGGACATATAAATCCATCAGTTACGGTCGGTTATGCGCTTTTTATCTTATAAAATAATGTATATTTGCTTTTAAAAAATGAAAAAACTTTCATATATTGCATTCCTTAGAGATATCTTTCACAAAAACAAAATTGAAAAGCATTTTTAAAGTAAAAAACAATATATATATACATATATACATTACATTTATGTATATATATATTTAAATGGCCGCTATATGTTTGACGTATTGACAGCAGTCGCGCAATGCGAATTTATGTGTTTTTAAGTGTTAAAGAATTCCTTGTCCCCGTTTAGTTTGTCAGATGATAGCATAATAATATTCTATGTGCTGTAAATCTTACGTGGATTCTAGAAATAACATCAGAACAAATCACTTAATTTACTGCTCTATATCTCTTTGTGTACTCGCGTAATCCTGACCTATTTTCGAAACAGACTGATATCCAAAACAATGGTCGAAACCGAAATTTTGAATTATCTCTGTTACGTCCCCGAATGGTTTTTTGATCGGGAAAGGTCTTTAACCTTTCAAAATTTATAGATTTTTAATATTTTAGAAGGTAATATTTTATAGATTGATATATAAATTTCATAGAAAGTCCTTTATAATTCCGAGATTTTTGAAGTATTTAGGTTGCTACTTAATACATCAGAAGGTTTCACTCACTCAATCATCTTGATGTCACACGAGTCTCATGCTGAGATAGCGACTTGCAAATTTTATGAATGACGTGTAATACGTGCTCGATTTAGTTTCTTTTATTCTTATATTAACGGGTTTGAATCGATATTACTCATTATAATATTTTGCTAAGCACGCACGATAGACGTTCTCGAAAGAAAATTTCCATGGAATGGATTTTTTTTTTATTAAAAGAAAAATGTTATATGGAGGGAGGAAAAATGATGAAAAATTCATGAAGAAGTAGAGTATAGAGTAAACGTAACATAAACGTGAGTATTGTTATTTCGATGATACAAAACGCATTTTATATCATCTACTCTTTATCCCCATATTAACAAAAGTCATTCGAAAAATTCTTTTGACGTAGTTTTTATATAAAATAATAATAATAATAACCATCGGAATGACGAACTTGATGATAAAAATATTTCGTAATGTCCTTTTTCTACGGTGATGTTAAAATGGATGACTTGCGATGCGTTACATCACAACTTTTTATTTTGTTTTTTCTCTGTTGGCTTTTGGTGTATGCAAGTTTATTCGAAGAAAGAAAATATAAATTTAAACGTTAAAGTAACGAATTAAATACTATTTTTAACAGTTCTTATAAGTTATGAAATGATACATCATTGATCTCTCCATCCAAAAGGTCGTCATAGCAACCTACCCAATTGGAGACTTTAGAAGTCGTCGATCTTACAAAGCAAATTGCCTGGAAAGTGATGCGAAACCTTTCAAGATTGAATCATTTTTGTACACAGTAGTATTCCGAAACCCTTACAAAAATTTATCTTTATATTTTATATATAAAATAACATAATTTTTATGATAAAAATAACAGAAGTCATAGTCCGAACGTTTATAGATTACTACTATAAAAATCGTTTAAAGCTTTTAAACTTACAGTAGTTTCATTAACTTCGGAGTGATTAATAAGTCTCCGATAAAAAAAGCTTTAAAGTCGAAGATAAACGTTTCTGAAGGAGGAATTACTTAAGGTAAAAGTTATTTTTTACTGTTTGATGGAATTACCAGTCGACGTCTGCTAACCTTGAACTGGAGGCAATTAATTATTTGTAGATCATCGACTGCAAATGTAATTATCCGCGGATAACTTTACCATCAGATTCCACTTTTCTTCCAGTATACTAATTAAATTATTTGACAATCACGCAACATGATATGTGATTGTCACATTCGTAATAATGACAGATTCGATTAATTTAATTCATAATGATAAGGTAACAAACGTTCGCAACTCGATAAATCTTGTTGAACATTCTAGTTTTATAATTTTTGACTTTCATTTTATTAAACGTCATGAAATTATCATATCTCTTCATTAAATCTGCATTAACATTTTTAAGAAGTTTGCAGTTAATTGCATCACGAACTCGTGTTGTAACGTGATATAATTTTATTAAAATATACAATTTTAATAGTTTTATAATTTTTGAAGAAATATTATACTTGATGGACCATTAAAGAGGTAAACGACCTTATAAATATTAACTTTGCTTTTGTTTTCGAGTTTTAAAAAAATTGCTAAAATAGATTAACGTCCAGACTTAAGACATTCGTGCTTTATTAATTAACTAGTCTTCAATTATTTTTGAATTATTTTTTTAGTATACAATATTCCTTTATCTTCGGTATAAAAACAAGATTTCTCTTGCCAACTTCCAACTTTTTTTTTTCTTTTTAAATAAAATTGCGAATCAGTTAGAGATATTTAAACCCTTTTAAAAACAAACCATGAAGTTTTGGTTATAGAAAAGTTCATTCTTCGATAATAGTTACAACTCTCAAGTTTCTTGAATAAGAATATCTCCAAATCACTTCACTCGGTAGAAAAGTATTCATATCTGATTATCATCGATCGATGGAAACCCATTGAATTAAGCAGACTTAAATTTCATAAAGTCGTTTTTTTTTATTCTTAATGGCTATTCTAATGTCGTCGTTCCTTTTTTTTCTGTTTTAATTCGGGATTTATTCTTTTCATCTCTAGCGTTTTACATTTCCTTTAAGACATTTTCTAGCTTTATCTTTTACGTAATTCGGATCGTTAAGTAGAAAAAAAGGAACAGAAGAATAGCACGATTAAATGTACGTTTTTCTTTTAAAATACCATAGTTTTCATTTTCTCGTCCATCTTTAATAAAGAGGAATACAATGACCCTTCAATGAACGACCCGTTTTAATGGTTTGATAATTAAAAACGTAATAAATTATGAAATTTCAATGCGAAAAAATATCTAAAAATAGTCGTATTGTATCGTGAATACGAACAAAACTCTGATTTGGAATTCTAAACAATTCATTGTTGTGCAAATGCGGTCGTATTAACCTTGATTTATGAAACATAAATCAAGGTCATATATTTATACAAAAATGCGCTTCGAATATTTAAAATTTTATAAAATCGTATCGAAATATCGTTCCAAAGTCGAATTTTTATAATTTCGTAATATAAATACTGTAAATTTATGACTACTCGTTATATTAAAGCCTTTTCTTACTTTAATCGATGCTCGATCGTTCCAAATTAATCCTATTGATCCAACAACAAAATGTGCTTATTTTGCCAAAATATCTTCATTTGGCTTAACAAAGTGGCTCATTATTCAATTCGTGGCATGAATTTTTTTTTTTAATGGAAAGTATAAAAGTGGGTCAAACAGATCTCTGTAGTATTAGAGGACATTTTTCAGAAGAAGAGATTAATGGTTAAACCAATTTCCCATAAGATCTACTAAACAAGCAATTTGATTCTATCCTTATTACAGATAAAAGTTAAATGTTTACTATTGTTCGCGTGAGACTGATATGGGATGACAAAGAGATTGTTTCTGTTTTTGAAGAAATTATTTTTTTCTTTTGTAATTTTTGGAAGTTTTGATGCGATTATACGAACGGATTGGTATTGTCAAATATCCCTTATTTCATAAAAAAAAATTTCTTTCATTATTAGGTAAACTGTTTAGGTCAATCATCCACTAATGCAAAAGATTCTTTTGTTAATAATAAAGAAGTGTTATCACTGTAATAATATTTTAAGAAAAGTCTTTGTTACGCCTATGTGGATTTAAAATTTAATATAAATAAATTTAGAAAATAAATGCAAAAATTAAATCTTAAAAACTTATTTAAACAGTATATACAGTAAGTCTTATGTATATTAGCATATACTGTGTTGAACTATAAAACAGCTTCCATATATTTTATTCCAAAATCATTTTATAATTATTATCAGAGCTGGATTTATGCCTATTGTGTCCCCTAAGCTATAAATTTAAGACCCCTTAAAAAATACATTTAATGAAGCATGAAGCCCGAAGCTATAGCTTGTATAGCTTATGCGTAAATCCGGCCTTGCACAAACATCAATAACATGCTAGTAATAGGAAACTATTAAATATAATAATTTATTAAAAGTTTCCTACAACTTGATCGTTTCTAGTTTATTTATTCATTGAATTATTATTTTTTTTTCTAAAGCTGATAGCTGGTTATTGATATTCACTTACGTGCAATTTCTCTTCAGTGCAAGGCATCAGGTTATATCTGATAATAAAAATATTTATAAGACGTTATTTGATCAATAATATGCTACTTTTTTGTGAAAAGTTATATGGTTTAAGTCAGAGGATAAAAATCAAGTTTAAATATTTTTATAATGAACTGAATTTCTAAAAATAAAAAAGATGGAGAATGATTTCGATCGTAATTGACCAAATCTTGATAAAAATGCTTATGATTGCCTATAGTTTTGATAATTTAAACCCGACCACATCTGCTATAAAAAGATATAGTCTAACATTACATTAGAATTCAGTTTGGACATTTATCTAACTTCTATAATCTTTTATGATGAATTCACTTTATAAATAATAGTAGTCGTGGTAACATATGTCTATATTAAGAATTTTTTATTATTGATACGTTTTGTTATAAATATAACATATATATATATAAATCAGAACAAATATTGTTTTAAAGTTATTAAGTAAATGAAAATTTCATAGATTAATTTAATTGACAATTTTTCGTCTTACTAATAAAGAATTTTTGTTTTTTGCAGTTGCTGTTGTTGTGGCATTTTTCATCTGCTGGGCTCCATTCCACGCACAGCGATTAATGGCCGTCTACGCTATAGAACGAACTTCCACCAATGTAGTCATATATTCAATATTGACGTACATTTCCGGCATCACTTATTACGTCAGCTCCACCATAAATCCTATTCTTTATAGTATAATGTCCCTAAAGTTTCGCCACGCTTTTCGTGATACTTTGGCACGTTGTTTTGGTCGGAAAAGAAGCGATGGTCTAAGAATTATGAATTCGCGATATAACAGTACTATACGCTCGACAGATTTTACATTAGTTTCAGATTGTTTGCATACCGTCGATAAAGATGCAAAAGCGGCTCGATTCTTGGCACGAACTACTACTCCAGTATTTCGAGTTCAGAATTGCAAAGAAGACAAAAATTCGGCGACGAATTCCGTCAATAATAGCAGTTTACAAATGATGGAAGATAACGATCACGACGGTAGCGAATTATCCGACTCCACGACAAAATTACGAAGCAATCGAGGTTAAATGAGCATAAAACATGCTTATAACGATCATTTCTCGAGGTACTGTCCGTTAAAAAGTGTAATTCAGACAATAAAAAAATGTTTGATTAATCAAAACGGTGCCGAAAAAATTTTTATTTAATTAATTAATTTAATGAAATTACGTCTTCGTCCCTTCCTTTATATTAACAAATTTACAATGACATAATCGAAAAATAGCCAAATAATAGCACATATAACAAGCAATAACATAATTTAATCTCGAGATTTTAAGTACAAAAAAACATCTTTTTCTTTAAAAATAAATTAAGCATTACTGCATCTATTAAAAAAGAAATTAAACTTGATTAATGTGATATTAAATTTTCTAAAATTGAATTAAAACTTAATATTTTTCCGTCCGGAAATTTAGAAAACGAATTAAAATATATTTATTATATTAAAAAAGTAATACCAAACTAAAAATGATAATCAAAATTTTGTAAGGAATATATTTATAATCCATAAAATGAAAATTTTAATTAATTCGAAGCAGCTTTCGGTACACGAAAAACATGATAAAAATCAATTTTTTTTAAACCGAATTAAAACAGTGAGTCGGATGAAAAATGAATTGTGTAGCTTGTTATTACGTTAAGAATAACTTAAAAG
This sequence comes from Olivierus martensii, assembly GCA_000484575.1. NCBI lineage: Eukaryota > Metazoa > Arthropoda > Arachnida > Scorpiones > Buthidae > Olivierus > Olivierus martensii. The sequence continues at coordinate 99,147 of AYEL01078409.1, forward strand.
TCCTTCTAATAAGCCAAGCAACAGAGAAACATACCTGCTAGACTTAACTGTAGTCAATTTATTATAAATCACGTTTGTTTTCCATTAGTAGTTATCTTTCCATACACCATTAGAGTACAGTATTTTAAACATGTGCTTTCTCAACTCATAGTTACTCTAGAATATTTATTATTGTATTTACATATATACATATAAATAAAAATGAATTTAAAATATTTAAAACGAAAAGATATGTATTTCAGACATTTTTGGAATAAACAATTGATATTTGTGAAATCTGTTATATTATAACGCCATCTGTTGATGGAAAAATAACTTTTGCAAAATTTAAAATTATAAATGAAAAACAAAAATTATTTAAAGAACATTTATAGAAAATGAAAATTTTGGTATTTTTATATATTGTGATTACAAATGATTAATAAAAATAAAACAGATTGCAGAATAATAATAGAATTAAATTACAATATCAATTTTTATCATCATCAAAAATTCTGTAATAGATGGCTAAATTTATATTAAAATTAAATGTTTTTAAGTCAGTGAAATTGTATATAATATTTGTGATGCTCAATTTGTTGAATAAAATCAATAAAATAGATCATTTTGTTTTCGATTTTTTTATTTATTTCTCAAATTAATTTATTAATTTAAAAAATTTGATTACTGTTATTAATAAATGTATTTATATATATAGCAATAATAATAATTAGATAAAATTTAAATATTTTAAAGTTATTCATAGATGGCGTTAGTTATATCCAGTTTACTCGTATAATAATAAGTCTTACGGTATTGTAATTCTTTAATAGTGCTTGAAATTATATTTAACAAAACTGTTTTTTACATATATAAATGTGTATGATATAGTTGTTTTTGATGATAATGTGAGAAATTTGTGCAACTGGAAAATTCCTATTAGTGTAAAAATTAAATACAGTATATCATTACCGCATAATGTATTTTGTTTTAGAACAATTTTCTTTCAAGAATTTTGAAGAAAAAAAACACTCATTAATAAATATTATTTAATACAATATAAATCTTTTAGAATATATAGATGTAGCCTATAATATGTGATGTTTATCTAATACAGTAATAAAACAATGTAACTGTGATAGTTAAAAGCTTAATCCCAGTTCTTGTCCTACGAATTCTAAGCTCTTTCTGAATAATTTTTAAAATATTTTATTGAAAAATTTTGAAAATTCTAATTCGTTAATATGTGATACATAAAACAAGAAATATTAAATCTATAATATTAATTTTAATAAAATACAATTTTTTTTTAAACAATATCTTATACAATATCGTGATATTTCAATTTTGTATATTTTTTTTTTTTTAATTTATCATCCAAAACAAATTCCTCTAGTGCCTTTCCGTTTCCTTTTATTTTTTATTTACATCCTCGTTTTGTTATCTTTTATTTTCCGGTGTCTTCTGTTCTAACCATCTATTTGCTCTTCATATTACTATTATTAAATTATGAAAAATGTTTTAACCATCAATTAGATTTTACAATAATATAATTTTAGTCTTTTTAACAATTTCTTTAATCATTATAATGAATAAACGTTTCAAAAATATACCAAATTTTTAAATGTTTCTACCTAGCACTATGGCATCTATGAGACTTATTTTAATTAATTGATTTCAACTAATTCTTCCTGAACTCTCAATATACCATAGTATAAACAAATTTTGGCATAAAATTTTTGGGAACCATATAATAGAAGATTCAGAATGGATTAAATATTTCCTCTGAAATTTATCTTGTTATCTATGCCTGGTCAGTTGATTATCTTTTTCCACCAGCCACCCATATTCATAAATGTGAAGAGTTTTATGATGTACTATGGAATGATCTCACAGTTTATTTATCTATTTTAAAAAACTAAGATAGGATTTTTCTATATGAACTATTTTTTCGATCCGGGAATTATGGATTAGTGTACTGTATAAGAATTCCCGGGATTGGATTGATTTAATAAAATAATCATATACTATCGCATACCATATCTTTCATGAAATTTTTTTACATAATTCTAATACATCGATGCAAGCAGGATGGCTGCAGATTGGTTTTGCATTCAAACGATCTGGAATAGAATTTAGCACCACATCTAAGAAAATTTATATGAGGATTCAGGCTATCCTTTTGATGTCTCTTCTGTATAGTTTGGCCGACCTATTCATGAGCATAGGAGCTGTGAAATGCTTGGAATGGCCCCCATTCATTCAATAATCATCAATGATTGAGAAGTGACAAAAAAAAATTTGGCATACATTTAAGTACTGGAAGAGAAAATTAGGCGAATTTTAGCATAAATTTAGAATAAAAAAAAAAAATCTGAATTAATCTAGTTATAAGGCGAAAATAAAAAGTTCAAAAGCAAAAAATAGGAGACTGTTTATATTCGAATTTCGGAATAAAAATAAAATAATATTTGTATTTTTATCTAATGCACTGTCACATTGTGACACTCATTAAGAAACACGGACTTTCATATTTCTCATTAAAGTTTTTATATAACTTTTAAATTAAGTAATTCAAAAATAATTCAAGATTGCAGAAGTTAAAACATTTTATTGAATGCCATTTTCAACCTCCTTTGATCTGATGATGGTCCCGAAGAAGAATCATAAACTATTTTAACTTCTGTAATCTTGAGCTATTTTTTGAATTACTAGTTTACAGTTATACAAATGCAGAAAAATGCAGCGAAACATTTTTATATATTATATATATAAATTTCTAAATTATACCAACAATCCGATTTCCTTTAAGATGTTTAAAAAAGAATTCGATATAAGAAAGATTAGATAGGAAAAAGGATTAGATATACTAATAAATATTTCGCATAAAATAATTAATAACTTTAAAGTTCTATGTATATTATGAATAATATAAAATCGACACTCATATATGACGTCATGCAACGCGGGAAGCGATGGTGCCTACCGCACGAGCCAGCCGCACAGGCTATTTTTAGTAACATATTGTGTATAAATAACTCACTAGATAATTAAAGTTCTATGTATATTAAGAATAATATAAAATCGATACTCATATATGACGTCATGCAACGCGGGAAGCGATCGTGCCTACCGCGCGAGCCAGCCGCACAGGCTATTTTTAGTAACATATTGTGTATAAATAACTCACTAGATATTCAACATATTTTATTAAATGAATCTGGTCATAAATTTATACTTACTTATCGATCCTCGATAACCAAAAATCCTGATAACCAAAAGTCCTCAATCTTTTATTGACTTTCCTGCAATTCAAAAGTAATTTAAAATATCGATCCTCGATAACCAAAAGTCCTCAATCTTTTATTGACTTTCCTGCAATTCAAAAGTAATTTAAAATTAATTATGCTATCACAATTCATGAAGGATATATCTCGAGGAAGTTATGATAGTGATGATAGAGAACCCATTTCTGACTTTTCAGAAACAATTCAAAAGCCAAAAGATGATGTGTTTATGCCTCTAGATTTTCAATTTAAGAAGTTAGTATTAAATGACAGTGAGAATTCAAAAATATTGCATTTACCTGGACAATAATACAAACTTTTTAAATAGGTATACATAGGCATAAAAACAATTTATTGCACAAAATAAATTTTATATAAATTATCATTTTATTTTCAGTAAAAAATATGCAAGAAGAAAAGCCATGTTTAAGGCGTTCTCCAGCATAATGTGCAGCATAAAACTTCTGTTCTTTATTAAATGCTAAAATTATACTGTATATGGATAATGCTAATTCACATTTTCTCTTGTGTAACGCGCATTGCAATTTGTTATTTTATTTATTTATTTTTTGACAAAGATAATTCTGCTGATAGTTATAAAAATATGATAAATTTGACGGATCTCAGTATTGGGGATTGCTATGTTCAATAAACACATAGCAATTCTATGCTTCTGATTAAATTTATGCGATCTTTATCATAGAATTTAAAAATATAAGAAAATTGTTTATCAATGAAAATATAAAAACGGAAATTGAAGACTATCAGGTAATTTAATTTAAACAATAAATGCCTGAATAAAACGAGTAAAAGAGATTTTATATTCTGTGATTAATTCTATAAAACAGGGATGGTGTACCTATTGCACGCGTGCTCAAAGTGGCACGCAGGAAAAATTTTTGGATACTCAAAATTGGAGCTGATATATACTGTTTGTCTACCACAAGAATAGCTCCCGCCAGGATGTCTAGTTAGTGGCAGTCGCAGAGGATTCATATTTATTTTCATTTGTAAAATATAAATATTAGCATATAATTAATATATGAAACAGCTTTCTTTTATTTGATGAACGATTTAAGTAATTACAAAAAGAAAATGATGATAATAATAATCGCCAACACGCCATCGAGGCGTTCAGTAAGCCAAAATGGATGCCTTTCTTCTGGCTTCCCCTGTCGAAAATGGAACGAGTCTTGTTTCCACGGCAACAGACATGCACAGACTTCTTGGCGGGACGAATCTTGTTTCCACGGCAACAGACATGCACAGACTTCTTGGCGGGAACTATTCTTGTGATAGACAGACAGTATATATAATATTATTTTAATTTTACCAGTCTTGTTTCCACGGCAACAGACATGCACAGACTTCTTGGCGGGAGCAACAGTAGTATACTCCGATAATTTGGGATTGGCTTATCCGGTTTCAGATTATCCAACCTCGATGTTATCTTAATTGTTATATCTGAAAGATTTTTAAGCGTCTCAGATAAGTTTTTATTATATCTTAAATAATTCGACGATCAAAATTAGAATCAAATTAAAATTTAAATATTGCATATAATTTCTTACTGCAAATAAATAAATTTCTTGTTTCCATTTTCAATAAATTATAGAGCATTTGAATAAATGTACAGGAAATTTCTTTATTTTTTAGTATTAAATTCATATTGTCCATAATTCCGGTTTTTGAATATTTTGTGGATTATTCAAGGAATGTGTTATCTGTTTGGAATTAATTCCCTAACTAATTCGTTTAATCGGAAGTCTACTGTACTACTTCTATTTAAAATTTGAATTGATGCACGAGGAGTAATTTTTGCAAAAATTTAACCAATTTAGGCACGCACCTTTAAAATGGTTTGCCACTCTGCTATAAAATAATCCCAAGATGCTGAAGTGAACTTCCGGTGCTATGTAAAATAACTGACAAAGAAATGGAAAAAAGGGAAATGTAATCCCAAAGCATTTTAAAATAAGACAGATCGATATAAAATATTTGTATAGAATATGTATGATATATGATATGATACGAAATAAATATAAAATGAAGTTAAAATTTTTTTTACTTTTAGAACACATATAAAAACTTACAGTATTTACACGTGTAACGGAATAGGAAATCAAAGTTAGCACAGTACTAGGAATAATTCTTCCAAGTAATATACAACATCCACTTTCAATCAATTTTCAGTTTCATGAATTTCTAGAATAACATTAATATAATAAACTTGAAAACTATGTATTAAATTCTAAACCAGTTGCGTATTAGAGTTTATGCTAACTTTTTAGATTAGTGCAAATATAATCAATCAGTCGAAAGTCATTTAAATCGAACTATGAGACTTATTTTAATTAAGTTTCTATATCTCAAATATAGAAACTATTGTTAAAATTTTTGCTTTATTTTTCTATATACTCACTCTTTAATCGTAAATATACTCAACTAAAAATAATTCCACTATCGAATAACATATTCACAAAAACTTACAAAAACAGACATTATGTACATGCATGGACATTATTTTTAATAACAGTAATTTTTAAAAAGTGGGCCGTTTCAGAACCCTTCATGAATTTGCCACAAACTCAACGAAGTAGACTAAAGTTATAGAACAAGTTGACTCCATAACATACTTTTGGAAAAATTCCCATAAAATGAAAACCAGAAATTTATCCTAGTTTTTCATATATTTAAAAAAACTTCACATAAAACTTCAGAGCACATGTAAATAACATCATACATGCCCTAAAGTTTTATATAAAATTATGTTGTTTCCTTTCCAATAGATATTTTATCAATTATTAAATAAATTTTCTAACTTATTAACGTAAATATTATTTTTGAAACTACAGGAACTAATTCTAAACATTTCTATGTTCTCTTTTCATCAATTTGTTTAATAATGTCTCGAGGCTATTGGCTATTGATTTCAATTAAACTTCAATTTTATTTATTAAAAATGATATTTGTAGAGTATTTTCTCGATTGTTCCATCCGTATTAAGTCCAATATTAAATATATATAAAAAACACTTATCGGTTTTTATGCATTGACTTAATATGTTATAAGAGAGAAACATCTGTTCATTAAGTCATAACATAAAAATGATGACTAAGAAATAGACAAATATATAATACTTGTTTATTAGTTTGGTAATCTTGTTAATTATTTTTTCCATGTAGAATGAATAGTGATTTTTAGAATGAAATGCAAAATATTGACTTGCTATTTCATTTTAAAAATTGTTATTCATTTCACATCGCTCTATGAAAGACTTTATTGGAAATTCTATATACAATAACTGTTTAAGAGTTATTAATTGTGAAGTTAGCTAATGACCGGAATCTCACAAAGCAAGAACCAATTACCATATTTTCCATAGAGTTAATACTTCGATTAGCGCGAATTCGATTAGCGCGAGAAATTCGTGGAACCAATTATTCGCGCTAATCGAGGCCTACCTGTACAATATTGTATATATAAAAATTATATGGAATAATATGTATTTATAGAATGATTAACAATGGCCAACAATACATAAAGAAAAAAATTTTCAAGATTCTCTGCAAATGCTGCACAAAACTGTTATTATTTAAAGATATTTTTTTCTATTCTCAAAATCTTGAAATATTTTTAATTACTAGAGATATTTTTAATCCTTTTTCTTAAATTTAAAAACGTTCTAACAAAGTGTTTGATTAGTCAGTCTAATCTATGTATAAAGATTAGAATCAGTATTCAGTTTTTTTTTATTTGTTTTTTATTAATTGCAACAATAAATATTTTTATTCATAAACATTTACGTGCATAAAATTTATCATTAATTAGTAGTCTGAAATCTTATTCAGTTTTTTTATTTGTTTTTTATTAATTGCAACAATAACTATTTTTATTCATAAACATTTACGTGCATAAAATTTATCATTAATTAGTAGTCTGAAATCTTACTCAATCGATTCTGAAAATAACTTATGAAGCAAGATTGATTTTAGCATTTTAATATGTGAATTTTTTTTTATTAATTTAGTTCTCTATTAAATTAGCCTAATAATTAATAAAATGAATATCAAATTTATAATGTTAAATTATTTATACAGTATTGAAAAATATATGAATATTAGATTTAACTATTAAAATCACTTTTTCTTTGTCGCAACAGTATTGCTAATATACAGTACATATATTAATCTATTGTATTTTCGCTTTTTCTTTGTCGCAACAGTATTGCTAATATACAGTACATATATTAATCTATTGTATTTATTTTCATATAATATTACTATTTTTGTGCTATTAGCGAAAACGGTAATGTAGAAAATATAACCAGATTTATTTTTTTCTGATTATTAACGGACGAAAAAGAATTTCGTGAGTAATCTATAAATAATAAACATATTATATTGTAAAATATAGCAAATGCTTTCCTAGGTTGCTATAAAAATATTCTAATAATGAGAAACTCCATCGTAAAAGCGGTTAATGAGATTCTCTCCAATGAAGGAAAAACTAAAATTTTTCGGAACAATTAGTTTTATAATTTTATAAGGAGAAATTCAACAGAATAGAATTATAGAATACAGTGAAACTTCGATTATCCAAATCTACTTCGGGGAAAAATGGATCGGATAAGCAGAAAAGTAGGATAAATAAGGATTTCTAAGCTGTTAAGTTATTTGTTCCTATTCTAGTCGTGGATTCGGAAAACCAGTAAGTATGTTATATAGTTAATACCAATTGTTTTTCAATTTTTTACATTAGTCTGATTTTATTTATTTTGCGGTTATCATTTTGATACCAACGTAAATCGGACAAATGCTCGGGATGCATTGGTTATACTAAAGTGACCAAATTTTCTGAACTTCAACCCGGGACACTCTAGATCAGTGGTTCTTAATCTTTTCGAAGTCACGCAACACTTAATTGCAAAGAAACTTTGCGGAACACTATATCATTAAGATCATAAAAAATAACAAAAATATGCATATGCTGTATTTTACTAAAAATTATACATTATATTTTAAATAAAACATATATTTAAAGACTGTAAAAATAACTCTTTTAGAAAAATGGAACATTTTAAAATCAAGTTTAATGCGATATGCCTGAGCTAATTATCTTTTGCAGATTTGAGCAATGTCAGGCCTAATATGTGATAAAGCTACCCTCATTTCTTCATCAGTATTCCTGTCTTTCGAGTGTTTTAGTTTTTATGTTCATTAATGTTGAAAAGCCTAGCTCACACAAATATGATGTCGAAAACTGTAGCAAAAGTTTAAGTGTTTTTATGGGTAATCCTACTTAATAATTTATTAGAAAATGCAAGTTGAATCTTGTTTACATTATAAAATGTGTACTGCGCAGTACGCTAAAGTCATTCGAGTAGGCTTTGCTTTCATAATTTCGCGGAACACTTGTAACACGTTCGCCGAGCATCGGTGTTTCGAGGAACACCAGTTAAGAACCACTGCTCTAGATATTGGAGGGCATAGGGAGTACAAGGTGTAGGGTTGACTAAAATCTAAAGAAAACTATTTTGAAAAACAATGAAAAAAGTAAATTATTAAAAAATTTGCAAAAAGAAAGGCCGGAAGAGATAAAGAAACATAACAATATATTTCACTATTACTTTTATTACTCTTTCTTCAGACTGATTGGTTATATTAAATTGATCATATTCTATGTATAGTAAAAATTGGGAAGGAAAATTCTTCAGAAGCTAATATTTTTAGATTAAATCTAGAATAGTTAATCCTTTTTTTTAGTTTTTTAATATGATCTTATAAGTAAAAAAAACAGGATAATCCGGGATATTTTTTCAAGCCGGAACAAAGACTTAAAAACCAAGAGTGTCCCGGTTAATCCGGGACATTTTTTTTTTTTGCAAATTTTACGCCCCCTTTCCAATCAGGGAGATTACTAGGGGGCGGGGCCAGTTCCAACCACGGGCTGCACCCACACCCATGGAGAGGGGCCGGATGGTGAAGGACGGGGATCACCGGGCCGGGCCCAGCACCCCGAAAAAATCCGGGACCAGACCCGGGTCCTCCAGCGTGGTACGTCAACGCGTTACCACTCGGCCATCCAGCCGCCAATCCGGGACATTTGGCCACTTTAGTTACACCCTAATTATGCCGTTGTAAACTATTTACGTAATATTGTACATGATTATCACAAATTTCACACTATCTAACAGGTAGGAAGAAAATAACTAATACAACAACAAGGAAGAAAATAACTATAATACAACTAATATATATATAACAGCCTTTCTGAAACTGTAATGAGTGGAACACACTTTGAAAAACTACGAAAACCCTTTACAAACGCAAAAATCTTAGGACAACCTTAAAGATCGAGAATGTCTTCTAAGAAATGCATATTATGCACAAAAATTATATTTTCATATTTAAATAAAATTAATAATTAGGAAAATTCAAAACAAAAATATACTATACTGTATATAGTTCATTTACTAGCTCATATAAACTTAATATATATTGAATGCATATTTGTAGATAAATTTTGCATATTATTTTTTAATAAAAATGTAATCATAACATTTTTGAAATCCATAAAAATTTTTTAATAGAAAGAAACTTATCGGTTATCAAAATTTCTGAAATTTGGGTTTATAGTATTATACATTTTAAAAACTATTGTATCATAGTAATCACAAATTTTCATTCTTCTATACAGGCGCTAACTCCAAGGGGCAACGTCTTTGTGCCCCATGAATAATTTGAACCCGGAGTAAAATTATATGTTCGCCCCATGTTATTTTATAGCAGTACAAAAATTATTATAAATAAAAAAATAATCGTTAATAAATAAAAAGAATTATACAATATAAAGATTAGTTTACATAAAAATGTTTTTCACTATAATCTTTATCAAAATTCGATTTTGTATAATTTTTTTTTGTGGAAAGATATATAAATATTTGGATATTGATAACTCCTGTCCAGTGGCAAAAATTAAAAGTCGGCACTACTGTAATTCTGTATTTTCCAAAGAGATTGTTTTCAACACTATTGTAGAAAATTAAGGTGCAGTTTCGGGGTTTTAGGCCGCTAGAATCATTATCAGCTCGAGAAATAATAAGTAGCAGATCACTTAAAAGTCTATTATGAAAGATCACACCCATGATGAGATATTCTTTCTTGTTTTACGCCACTTTCTAACCAGAGCTTAATAAGTGGCAGAGCTATTTTATTATGAGCTACAACACCATAATGGGAGATGATTAGCTGCCACTTCGACTGGAAACCAGCATAAAACGGCAGAAAAAAGAACAAAGAACAGATAAAGATTTTTTCATAATTGGCCAGGTTCACAATTAAGTAGGAATGACGTTGATTAGAACATAAGAACAATGTATTTCCGAACTTCTGAAAGAAATTAGGACTTATGACGTAAATATAAAACTAAAAAAATAAGAAGAAAGATGAGCAGTTAGAAACTGTTAAGAAAATATGTTAAAAATAGGTAATATATATATTATAATTATTATGGCTCATTAATAGATTGGTGGGATGACCTATGGTGAACTCAATTCCGAGTCCCATAACTCAAGATTTCTTGAGGAGTGTCTTGATGAACCCCATGTCCCCATCCTTCATCTGATTGGTGAGGGATCGAGCGAATTTGCTGGGATTGAAATACTTCGCCGCTTAGTGATCTCCGCTTAGACAGAAACATAAAACAACAATAAAAGAAAAGACCCATTTAATAAGATCAATATTATTCGATAAAGTAATTCTGTAACATGTGAAAATTGTAAAATTGTAATTTTTGAGAAATAATTATCAATATTAATATTTTTTACTCCGTTTTAAAATTCGAAGATAAAAATATCAAAACTGAAGCTCTATTACTGAAAATTTCTAGTAATGGTTTCCTAATTAATTTCCAGCCTATATTGCCTAACCCAACATAGTTCTAAAGTATAGACCGCGACTTGATATCAATCAGTCCTTAAAAATAATATACAAATAAGGTAACTGGGGGCAAACGGACGTCATATTAGAATAATTACCAATATTTAGGATATTAAAATTGGCAACTACATATTAGAAGTATGTTATATATTATATATATATGTGCTTATTTTTCGCCAAACGAATCCATCGAAATGTTAAAGGAATTTGTAATTAAGCTTAAAAACTTTATCAGGGAAGAAAAAATTTTCATTTAAACTCCCCCTTCGAAATTTTTTGTAGCGCTATACATGATTATTATAACATTTTTTCCAAGCTGATCGAAGAAACAATTTGGATTGGCCAGACCTGTTTTATAGCAAACGTATTTCC
>AYEL01078411.1:0-47152 GCA_000484575.1 Olivierus martensii
ACCTGTAAATTTTGGCACCACCTTTCTGAATCACCCTGTATATCTTTTAGAAATTTTTCTTATTTATCACTATCTAAAGTTACATTCTGTTACAATATTACATGCTACTAGAAATACAACGCGCGACACTAGAATCAAATAGCACATAGCTAGCTAATTTTAGCTCTTATGAATCGAGCATATTTGATCGAGGAGAACAGAAAACAGTTTGTGTTTACACACAAAAATATTTATTTTCACACTCCAAGATTTGATTATAAAGTCATCTTCAGGTGAACTAACTAATGAAATCTAAGGTAGCTTTCCTAATATAACATTAGTATCAAATCTTGGACTGTGAAAATAAACATTTCTCTGTGAAAACACAAACTATTTCTGATGTAAACACAAACTATTTCTGTTTTCCATGATAAATAGTTTCCATATAGTAATTGCCGATACTATCAACCACATTCAATCAGTTTGTTTGCGGCCGACGATTGTGATGTATGTTAATACATTGTGTGATATACGTAAAATCTCACTGTACATATTATAATAATTGCCGATACTATCAACCACATTCAGTCAGTTTGTTTGCGGCCGATGATTGTGATGTATGTTAATACATTGTGTGATATACGTAAAATCTCACTGTATATTATAAGGTTTGGTTAAATAAAGTTTGCCTTAATATGTTTATATTTTGAGAAAACTTGAAATCTAGTCAAAATGATACCATAGTGAACCTTGCTTAGGCAAGATATGCACTAGTTATGAAATTCCGGTCTATCTCCATTTAGAAAATTTTATTCACTCATTTTTTGCATCAACCTTTTATATATAGGAATGTCTCAAAACTAGTGTTGAACATCGATAAAACCATTGAAAGGTAACATCAATGTTTTTAAAACATTGAACCTTTTATATATAGGAATGTCTCGAAACTAGTGTTGAACATCGATAAAACCATTGAAAGGTAACATCAATGTTTTTAAAACATTGATGTTCGATGTTCAACACTACTCGAAACATCTGCGATTGTGCTGGATCCACAAACCTCGTTTGCCCTACCTTCTCTATGGCTTTTATTAATATTTGGTGTTATAGCCATTATTATAGATGATCAACGAAAATTAAATAAAAGAGATTATTTTGGGAATTCTCGAGAATTCTCGGGAAATACGATTTCCCGTTCTCGATTCCCAAAGGTTTCCACAAAATGTCAGGAATTTGGATACACTAATTATGACATACACCTAGCCCTCAATTTGCAAGGTACTCAATTTACACGGTTTCACTTTTACATGGTTTTTAAATGAAAACAAAAAAAATTTTTTCTGTTTTATTTTGAGTGTTTTGTATTATATCATTTATAAATTAAAAGAGTATCATATTGACACGTTTTGTCAGTTTAAGAGTTTGTAGAGATTAACAAAGAGTGAATACAGCTATATTTCGTATAATCCAATTTATTCATACAAAACAAAATAATCTTGTTTCATTATCAAAACCGGATTACCACTGTATAACATTTATTTATTTCACAGAAGCTTGCTTACATTTAAAATGACAAAATTTAATGAACCAATCCCCTTTTTTCTTATCTCATTTTACACGGTTATAAAGAACATATCCTCGACTTTTCTTTACCTTCTATAGATTGATTTACACGGTTTACAGTTTAATTGAACATATCCTTCTATTAGAAGATTTACACAGTTTACAGTTTAATTGAACATATCCTTCTATTTTGTATGAATTCTCATGGTTTACAATTTAATTGAACATATCCTTCTATTTTGTATGAATTCTGCATCTCGTTTTACATGGTTTCAACATATCCTTCTATTTTGTATGAATTCTGTGTCTCGTTTTACACGGCATCCTTCTATTTTGTATGAATTCTCATGGTTTACAATTTAATTGAACATATCCTTCTATTTTGTATGAATTCTGCGCTTTTACACAGTTTCGATCTGCACGATTTTTCCAGGAACGTATCTACCATGTAAATCGAGGGCTGAGTGTATTCTCATAGCAAATTTAATGAACACACAATTATAGAAACAAAGTGCAGAAATGATGCTGTTGATACATCAGACCACTGTGCACAGACCTGGATGCATAATAATTGCATTTATCAATAATTCAGAATTTACCAAATAGTCAAATTAGTAATGTTATAAATCTAGAACTACCTGAGCTGTATTTTAATTAGGATATTTAATATATTTTAAACATTATGTAATCTGAATTATAGCTACTAACAACTATGTATAATTGAAAAGGTTGTACTTTCAATATTGGCTAAATTTCTTCTATGTATTTACATAAATTGAAGATTACAATCTCAGACTGAAAATATTTTAAAAGTTATAATTATAGGCAAATTTCATAAAGAAATAACCATAATCTTGCTATGTTTTTATAAAAAACTTCAAATGCAGATTGCCATAGACTCCAAATACTATATTCTAATAAATATTTAAGTAGATTATTTCATGAAGAGATGATGATTCCCACACAATTTTCTATAAGGAACAGTAACAGTACTGCATAAAGTTTAGAAACATGCAATTAAATAGGATTTCAGAAATTATTATATAAAACTGTAAACTTGTAATGATAAACTCTTGATGCTGTGGGATTTTATAGTATGTTATTTATTTAATTATTATACAGTCGATTCTCAGTATTCACAGATTCCCTATTCGCGTATTTGATTATTTGCGAAAATTTATTTGTAACCACAAATTTAATTTCTGTGACATTTTCGTGCTTATTCACAAATTCTTGCTAAGGCAAAATTATTATTATAAATGTAAACTCTCTCTCTCTCTAATAAAGGAAGTTGTTTGTTATCAAATGTAGTCTGTCTTTCTATCTGAAAAGTCTCATTACCTATCTTTACTTATTCCACAGATTGCAGGTAGGCCAAAAGCCTGTTCTTATTGTCTGCAGGTCCCACAGAATAATGTGACTCTGTGCTTAAATGCAGCCTCAAATTTAGGTGCTTAACTTACTGAGCACTTATTCCTTATACCAAGATTTTAAAAAAACTGAGGCAAAAAGCGACACAGACAAGGCTGACACAATTTTTTCAATGCAATTCAGAAAGACAGTGTGTCAGCTACCACACCAAACAACTACCCATCAAAACTAAGATTTTATTTACTATATAATTGATGTTTTAAAAAATTAAAGATAATTGTAATTATTTGTAAGTACTGTAATACACATTAAATAAGATGCATTTAAACAGAAAAACACACACAAAGCAAGGATGAAAATATTGGGAAGAAACGTTCACAGGAACCTAACTTTATATTTCCTATAGGTACAATGGTCCAGTATTCACAAAGAATTTGTAGAATGTTACTACTGCAAATAATGATAATCCACTGTATATCATATTTAAATAATTTTGCATATTTTTTATTTTTAGGTTAGTTTTTAATCTGGATTTCATTTCTTAATTTAGTACAAATAGTTTTCTTAGCAACTGAAGATGATTTTGTGTTTCTATTATAATTACTACAATTTAATATTTATGGATAATCCATTTTCCAATAAATGAAGTTATTTGGATAAAGGATCCATAACATTTATAATGCATTCATACAATAGTGGATAACACATGAAAAAATATTATAGTAACCCAAATAAATGTGGAAATTATTTGAAAAGGAAATTTTTTTATTAAATATAACTATAAATAAATTAAGAAAAATATAAACAATCCTATATTAATGTTCAATTTATGATAAATTCAACTAGCATTATTTCAGACTACTATTTTTTCAAATTTTTAGTTATTAAAAAATTTAAAACAAAAATCATTTATTTAATTGTGTCATCATTGATGATTGCATCTTAATTATTCATTTACAACAATGACAAATAAATAGCACTAACGGCAGTAGTGACTTCAAAACGTATTTATTTCTAATGAACGAAGTACTTTCAGTCTATCAGCAAGACCATCATCAGCGTTTACACTATTTTACAAAGAGAAAATAAAATATGATGACTGAAAGTACTTTGTTCTTTAGAAATAAATACGTTTTGAAGTCACTACTGCTGTTAGTACTATTTATTCGTCATTGACTTAGTGTTATAGGCAATTTATATATCTTGTTACAAATCACTGACAACAATTTGTTTTTATGCTATTTTCAATTTATAAAAATTAATGATTAACAAAATAATGCATTATGACATAATAATGGAATGTATAAATATAACAATTGACTTCTATTGATTACATAACTTCAGTGTCAAATCAATCTATTTCAAATGTGAATTTTGCATTCATTCATATAAAACTGAAATATTTTCTGGAACTAATAAGAATTTTTATTTTTAATTTTGAATAAAATGTTAATTTAATCAGAAAATAAAAATTTTATAAGATTATTGATATAATTTTTTATTTTGATACAAGCCTACCTCATTTATCAAACCTTGGCTTGATCCATGATTTGATCTATAAATTATAATAAAAATAAAACATTAAGTTAAAAAATTAGAAAATTATTTAACACATAAAATTGAATAGAAAATATATTTCTATTAAATAAGGAAACTATTATAAAGTATAGCAATTATGAAGTTGAAATTTACCTAATGTGAAGATCATTCATTCTTTTTGAAATTGGCATAAAATCGCATTCTTCCTCTTCACATGTTCGTGGCCGTTTCCGACTAGAAAGAAAATGCATTTATTTTTTCAAATTATATTATCTGTTTATGATATATGTTTGGTAAACAAGTAAAATACAGGGTGCGTTCACAAAGTTTCAAGACTGGTCTGAGAATACAAAATTTATGAAACATTTTGGTACAGTGAACTAAAATTCTTCGAAATATGACCCTTGGGCATCAACACACCACTGCTAGCGTTTTTTCCATTGTTCATAGGCTCCCTGAAAGTCTTCACGTGCAAGGCTGTGAAGGGACCTTGTCGAAGCTGCCTGGACCGCTGGAATCGTGTCAAATCACTTCCCTTTCAGGTCTTTCTTGATCCGGGGAACAAAAAAAAGTCACTGGGAGCAAGGTCGGGGCTGTAGGGGGATGCGGCAGTGTTGCCACGTTGAATTTAGCCAAAACTTTGGTGGCGGCAAGTGACGTGTGAGAGGGCGCATTGTCGTGGTGAACAACCCAATCGTCTTTGATGTCTGAGCGGAAAGCGACGTGTGAGAGGGCGCATTGTCGTGGTGAACAACCCAATTGTCTTTGATGTCTGAGCGGACGCAGTGGATTTGATCCTTCAAACAATGGAGCACTCCAGCGTAAAACTGACCTGTGACACTCTGTCTGGCAGGAACAAACTCTTTGTGGATCAGTCCTTTGGCATCGAAGAAAACAATGAGCATGCTTTTCATCTTTGAACCTCTTGTGCCACATGAAAACCATTGCACGTGACATGGCTTCTTTTTGGTAGGCCTCTTGAATCATACAAAAAGTCTCTGTCGCGGGTTTCTTCAGTTTCACATAGAATTTTACAGAATAACGCTGCTCCAAATGATGCTGCATTTTCCACTCAATCAGTTTTCAACGGGGGTCACTGACATGTTCTCACGCCACTAGCGATTTACTCACTCCAATGTCTCGGAGGCAACTGACGCTCATGCGGTTGATTAGCTGACACCCCACATTACCTCACGCTGTCGGTGGAACAGGTATGCCCACGCGCCCCTATTCAGGAAAAAATCAGTCTTGAAACTTTGTGAATGCTAACATCTCGGAGGCAACTGACGCTCATGCGGTCGGTTAGCTGACACCCCACATTACCTCACGCTGTCGGTGAAACAGGTATGCCCACGCGCCCCTATTCAGGAAAAAATCAGTCTTGAAACTTTGTGAATGCACCCTGTATAAATATAGTATAAAAATATTTTTTAAAATATAGTAGAATTTCTTCTATCCATAACTGATTAAGGAATGATAGATTTGAGAATAAGATGGATAATAAATGCATTTTTTCTTATTTTTTAATATAAAATATCAGGAATTGTACTTACATGCAATATCACATTTTTTTGATTCTAATAAGCCACTAATTTTAAGACAACCCATCAATTTTCCTTTTTTTTTTATAAACAGAAGTAAGAAAGATAATTCAAAACTTATTGTAAAACTAGAATAAAAATACGGTGAGTGGTCTATTAAAAAACTAAATTTCTTTAAAATGTCAAGAGTATTAGTAACAGTAGATGCTTTATAAGCTTTATAATTCAACTTCAGAATAAGATTCATTACAAAATGTTCTTCATGTCAGATGTCCAGTATCTTATTATTGTAGTATATTAAATGTAAGGTTCATTTACAATGTATTTTCTGTTGTATTATTTTACAATGCAGTTTCTACATATAAAACAATTTTAAATTGTGAATACATTTTAGAAAAGCAATTTATATTAATCTCTTAAATAAATTTCTACAAAAAACATGATATTCCTCAGTTTGCATAAATAATTGCGACCAAACTTTTCTATGTAACCTGAATTTTGTATAAGTTGGAAAAAAAAAAATAATAATAATAAAATTCTGAATCAAACACCTGTGTAGGTGGGATTATATTGCATAACCTGAATTTTGTATAAGTTGGAAAAAAAATAATAATAATAAAATTCTGAATCAAACACCTGTGTAGGTGGGATTATATTGCATCTTCCTTAGGAATTTTTGATTCAGAACTATAGTAATATTAAAGTTATGATTTATTGATACCACACTCCCAGGAATTTTTTGATTCAGAACTATTAAGGCCTCGCACCCATATGCAATTATCAATTGGTTAACTATTTAATTACAGGTGTCAGAACAAATAACTCCTATGAGACTGCACCCACTAGCAACTCTTGTTGGCAATCTAAACAATAGGAGTCCTTTGTTCTCACTCCTGCAATTAAAAGTTGACTGACTGATAATTGCATATGGGTGTAAGGCCTAACATACTATGTTATAGTGCCATATTGTCTAACTTTAAGAGAAACAATGCTATTAGGAATAATATTGCATCAATAATGCAATACTTAAGATCAACAAACAGTATAGAAAACAAAGAAACACGGATTTTTAAATAATCGTTTACAACATTTAAAAGTTCATGTTAGTTAATTTATGTTTTGTAGGTTTTAAATTTTCTGTAAATTCTCAGATAAAATCAAAAATAAATATAAAACTAACACAACAGGGGATTAATTAATCAAATAATAACTAAAAAATACTAAACAAATGATCTTAGCATTGCAAATTAATTTAGAAATAAACTGAAATAAATGATTAAACAAATTTTAGCAAATGTTGGTCCATCAATTAATTACCCTAATTGAAGCTAACTGGGAAAATATCTATAAATCAAATATCCAAAACTCAAATTAACCCCTAAAATATTCTTGAATTAAACTGCAATATTTAATTATCAAAATCAAGGCTACAGTGCCACTATCTGTTTAAATTTTTAATTTAATAAATTAATACCTAAAATTTAAATTAATTAAAAATTAAGATGGCACCATTTAATATTTAATAATTAGAAATTATTAAATACTAGATGGTGCCATCTTAGCTCAATATTTTGAAATTATTAATTCAATAGATGATGCATCATAGTCTTGATTTAAAAATTATTAAAAACTGAAGTTTAATTTGAAATTATGATGCTACGGGTTAATTTGGATTTGTATATTTGATCTCTTAATTAATAAGTAAACTATGAATTTTAATTTTTATCTGAAAATAAAACATGTTGCAATCCTTGAACTAGATACTTTTAAACAATAATTTAACATCCTATCTACTAGACCACTAGGACACTAGATAAGTTTCACCTACAATCTGATGTACAGTTAATTCTTGGTTTACAAATTCTTTCAAGTATGAAATATATATATATTAAAAAAAATCAAAAATATACACATTAATTGTAAAAAATAAATGCTAAAGATTTATAAATAGGCATCTTAAATCATATATGTACTTATACATTACAGTATAACTGAATTTATAGCAGAAACTTTGTCTTCTGCTACAAAATCAGAAAAACCAAGATGGTGGAGCAAGAAGCAGAATTCTAGCTGTTGGTACTGCTTTTACAGGCATATTAAATATAACTTTCATTCTTAGATTGTGCCTAAGGAGTAGTTCATCTGTATAAAAGCTCATCTACTTATTTGCCAATAATAATAAAAAATAAAAATTCTTTAATGTTTATGTAATAAATTATTTCATTATTATTTAATAAGCTTGATTTTAAGGGCCTTTTAATTTTTAGAAAAATTATTGTTTCATTATAAACTATGGATTTTTTTATCTTCACTTAATTTTATTATGGCCAAATTTTATTGATGAGAATGCAATCCATTTTTATTATGTTTATGGGAAATTTATTATTCATTTACAAGTTCTAAATATATGAACTTATTCTAAGAACAAATTAACTCATAAAATTATGAAATACATTTATATATTTGTTTAAATTTGTTACATAAATTTATCTTAAGGCAAAACTTGTGTCCTGATGATATGTTAGATGTTACCCTAAAGATTTCCAGTTTGAGATAAGTTATTTTAAAAATAATATTAAAATTTAGTTATAATTATTTGCTGAAATTTTTTTAATCATTTATTTCAGTTTATATTTAAATTATAAGCAAAATTAATAAAAGAAATCAGGACAATTATTATAATCAAGTGAAGAGTTAAAAATAATTAGCATCAAAAACTTTTTATTCGGAATAGTAAAGCATTTTGTTAATTCACTACTGAAGGAAATTTCCATGATCTATTATTTTTAATTACTAGTAGTCCTTGACTTACATCAGAATTGATGGAGACGTTGGTATAGAACCCCATCATAAATCGAGGACTACCTGTACACACAATTATCTATAATATATTTTCTTTAATCATTTTTGCATTCCATTTATTGATGCTTCTCTGAATTCCTTGTTTAAACAACTTATTTGAATATGTTTAATATATTTTGACATTTTTATCAATATATTACAGGTAAGCTTCGATTAGTCTGAGTTCAAATAATGCAATATTCAATTAGAGACTTACATCAGAATTGATGGAGACGTTGGTACAGAACCCCATCATAAATCTAGGACTACCTGTACATACAATTATCTATAATATATTTTCTTTAATCATTTTTGCATTCCATTTATTGATGCTTCTCTGAATTCCTTGTTTAAACAACTTATTTGAATATGTTTAATATATTTTGACATTTTTATCAATATATTACAGGTAAGCTTCGATTAGTCTGAGTTCAAATAATGCAATATTCAATTAGTGTGACTTATAAAAATGATACCATTTTTCACTTAGTGCGAGCAAATATTCAATTAATGCAAGTTGTAAACATAGACCAGTCTTACTAACAAATGTCCGTCCCCTTTTATGATATCAATTAACAAATTAATGTTAATTTTCAATTAGTAAAACCGGACGAGGAGCAGTCCAAGAACAGTCACTTGGCTTTGAAGGGGTGAAACACCAGAAAGATGGGCTTTTTGCCATTAGCTATTTAACATTACTATTATTTTCAGTTTTATCATCATACACATACAATATAATACAGAATTTTCTCTTTTAAAAAGTATCGAAATGGATAAAATGAAGAACACTTTTGATGATAAAACAGGAAACGAAAAAAGTAGAGGTTAGTGATTATGCCACAACAAAAAATGAAAGTGATTGAGCGACATAAAAGCAGCACTCAACTTCCACTTTTGATTCGCTATTTTGGTTTCGATTTGGCAGATGGTTTGATGATGGTATGAGATGCAATTCCTGATAAGTTATTAATTTAGATTTTTGATGATGGTATGAGATGCAATTCCTGATAAGTTATTAATTTAGATGGATGAAAACGATGTAAAATGTGAAAATAAATATATTTTAAACAGTTAGTATTGTGGTTATAATGTAAAAGAAAATCAACATATCTTAAACAGTTACAAATAAATATTTATTTCAATTACTCAAATGTAAAACAAATCTCTGTTTCATATTAGAAAGCTAACTTATAATTTATAACTTTTGTTGATTTATACTCTTAACCATATGACAAATTCAGCACTAGTATGCAGTAGAGAAAAAACATTTATTTCACATAACATCGCAAACGTTTTCGGCTTTACACCATTCTCAAGCGACATTTCAAATCATAACAGAATACAATAACGAAACATATAAGCGTTACCATAGTTACAATAGAACACTTTCTCTATGTAACTTAGAACATTAGAATAATTTTCACCGTTACATTAGATCATCATTATACTTTAAATTTAAAACATTTTTTAAATTACAATATTCTAATATTTTAGCCTACAATATCTTAAGTAACCATTATCTTCCATACTATGGATCACAAATTAATATAACACATATTCTTACGGTTATATTATAATAAATCAACTAATAAACATAAATACAACTAATCACAATAATTCAGTTCGTATTTCTAGATACGCGTTAGCGTAGGATTATCATTCTTATCCGATTCCTGTTCTATTTAGGGCGTACCTCCATGCTTGCGATGGCTCCCATGCTAATTTATCATTTATAAGGCCTTCCTTCACTTTTCTTTTCAAGATCTCTAACGACTCAACAATCGTAGGTTGCGTCCATTTAGGAACCTTTTTTATTATCTCTGCTTCCTCCCATACAATGTTAATATTTTTGTCGTAAGCCTCTTTAGCTAACGAAGTAGCCAATCTCGCCTGTGCTATATCCTTCTTACGTTCGTCTATTCTCTTATGCAGCTTTCTTGTAGTAACACCCACGTATGCCTTCTTATTATTCACTCCTTCCGTTATTGGGATTCTATACACCCCTTTTTGTTATAATTTAGTTAGGGGGTCCTTATCATTCCTCACCGCATTAAATATAGCGGTCCCTCTTTCCGGCGCAATCCTTTTATTCATATCTTTTGCTATTTTCTTTATCACATTAATGTTCTTCAAATGATATGGAACCAAGACAAAATCTTTACCGTCTGAACTCTGTGCTCTTATCTCATCATTTACTGCTGCTAATTTCTTCTTAACCTTTTTTATACTCTTATTTGTAATATTATTTCTAAGACAAAATCTTTACCGTCTGAACTCTGTGCTCTTATCTCGTCATTTACTGCTGCTAATTTCTTCTTAACCTTTTTTATACTCTTATTTGTAATATTATTTTTATGAACTTTGATTGTTTCTTTTTGAAAGAAATAAAAAAATGTTCTAATAATTATTTATTACAAAATAAATATTTTTGAAGTTAATGAAAATTAATGCTTAAATATATAATAATTTAAAGTTAAATTTAACTATTTTATGAAAACAGGTATATTCGATTGTATATTTAATCAGAAATATTTTATTTCAACAAAATCAAGAAAATCAAAAAATATAGACAAACAATAAGAACGACTTTAGTGTGAAAAGTAAATATTTTTTCCCTAAAAAATGTCTTTTACAAGAAATTTGTATATACATTATTATAACAATAAAAGCAGCCAATATACATATAATTGCATATTATCACAGAGATAGATAGAATGATTGATTTTAGTTACCATCATCATCAGATTGTATATATTTGATAAGAAAAACAAATTAATATACTTACTTATATTGGAGCACAGAGATAGATAGAATGATTGATTTTAGTTACCATCATCAGATTGTATATATTTGATAAGAAAAACAAATTAATATACTTACTTATATTGGGAAAAGTATGTGTGTCACTTAAACTTGTAAAATTTATTAAAAAAATCTCTCTATAATAAATTGTATTCAAAAATCTAAAAAATATGTGAAAAAAATTTGCTTCACTTAGCTGAAAAGATAATTAAACTTTTATAGTTTATTTATTCAAAATTAAACTACCAAATATTTTACAAATATCTACTGATGTAAAAAGTAAGCTTTTATAGATTGCTACAAAAAACTATGTAATGAGTTACTGAATATATATAAATATTGTCAATAATCCATATGATATAGAAAACAGTGGTTTAGCAGAAAATAGGACTATGCTTCCAATGTATTTTTACAGTTTTGTAAGAAAATTATATTCACAAATCATAACTGCAGGAAGATATAATTTTTTTTTATATGTAATTTACAACTTTCTTATTAAAAAAGTAGCAGCATATGAATTATTATTGAGATTCAATTGAGAATGTTTATAAATTGAGATACTCCTCAATTTATAAATATTCTAGTTATGAACATTCATGCTTATTTAAATGTGAAATTTCATTTTCAAATTTCAAAATTTCAAGAACCTTAAATTTTGCATGTTATCAATTAATAAAATTAAACTTAATATATAAAAAATTAAAATCATTATATCTCACTTAATTTTCATCAAAATCTTTTGGAATTTTTTACAATTTATTAGATTTTTTATTCTCTTTTTAACTGTGTGAGTATTTATTTGAATTTTATTTTTCAGAAGTTTTCATTTCATATGAAATCATAAAAAAAAACCTTTTTTATATGAAAATTTAGCCAGCCAATGAAATAATTGCTATCTTTGAATAGCAGCTAGTCTTTTGAATAAAACAAGCAATAAATGAAGAAAATCAAATCACATTTTCAAGAAAAAAATCAATAAAAATCAATTAATTTGATTAAATTGATTAATCAATAAAAATATTGATTAATGAATATTAAGATGAGTAATTATTTCAAAATTTAGATAAAAATTTATTGAAATATTGTTATTATTAATTTTTATTAATTCATATTTTTTCCTTAATTTCAATTATTTTTAATCTATAAAATATTAAATTTTTATAAATTTAATTTTTTATAAATTTGAAAATTTATATCAAAAAACTTTATGTAAACAAATCAAAAACAAAAATAGTCTCCTCTCATAAGTAAACAATTATAATATCCTTGCTTTTATTAGACTTCCTGATAGTTAATTCTCACACCACTCCCAATACCACAATTTCCAAAAAGTAATAGACCTGACAGGAAAAGTACAGGAAAGAATTGGTGGCAATAAAATAATAAAAGTGCCATCTCTTTTAATGGCAGATCTTTGTTTATATTAGTATTTTCTCTTTTTTTGACAAAAATACAACAAAAATGAAATAAAAAATCAAAGATTAATAAAAAGCATTGCCTATTTTAATAGAATTAAGCCATATTTTAGCATTATGTGTAATAGTTTAAATTTTAAGATTTTATAATTCCTATTAAACAAAATTAATTTTGAAATAATAAAATAATTTGGGTAATTAACTTTATTTCAATATATAATCAGAACAACATAAATACAGTAATCTAGAATAAAGAGAAAGGAGGAGAAGGAAGCTAATTCTCCAAAAAAATACTAAAATAATTTTTTTTGTAAAAACCATTTACAATAAGAAAGGTCCGATAACGCTAATCAAAAATTATGTCTAAATTAATATAACTGTCTGGAGAATTAATCCGCTTATTGGCCTCGGAGGTCTAGCGGTTATGACGTTGGGACATTAGCTCAAAGGTCCCCGGTTCGATCCCGGGCCGAGGCGGATTTTTTCTTCAGATAATTTAGTTTAAAAAAATTCTAGTTTAATTATTAATTAATAGATGGCGCCACTCATTGATTAAAAATACTAATTATTATTCTAATTACAACATGGCGCTAAAATTAGTTCAAATTAATTTGAATCATTAAAAATCCGTTAAAAATTCAAGGGATTAAATATGGCTGATTGTATAGGATTTACAATAAGAAATTTTGGCCAAAAAATATTTAGGAATCATCATCAGAAACTCTATGCTCCTTTTTCAAAAACCCTAAACAGGGGTTAGGACCCATGAAATTACAGTTGTAAAATTCTATTGTTTGTCCCTGCCACATATGGCAAGTGTGGATCAACAGCATGCAACAGAAACATAATGATAGCAAAATGCTCTAGTAGCAAATATAATACAGTGGTACCTTGGTTAATGATGATAATCCATTCCAGGATTACTGTCATTATCCAAGGTGCAATTCCCCATAGAATTTAATTGAAAATTGATTAATTCGTTCCGGCTCCTTCCCACAACCATAGTAAATATTAAAAATGCAGATAAAACTCATTTAAAACATCCTAAAATATGGAAAAATATTTATTTTTCCAAAAAAATTAACATTAATAAAATGAATTGTTCACAAAAACAGTTAATTATCAATTTTCACCAGAAGGACAATTGGGCTCACTTCGGAGTATTTTGACAAACTCCTTAACACGTGGCTTTACCGTGGCTATTTTGATAAGCAATAACTTGTGATATCACTCCTAGATATCTTCGTCATTAAATCTCGTGATCAGTGAGATTAATTCCATATTCAACCATTTTGTATTGGTCAAATCACACAGAAAATTCATATCAATATTGGAACTTATATTATCAGTCAATTTATATTAATACTGTTACTCGCAGTTTACTTACCTCACGATTTAGTAACCATGGACCCCAACTACCACGTGTTAACAGAGTCAGACTGTATATATTTTCTACAAAAAAAAAAACACACACACATATATATAGATGCATTCTTATTTGATTACTTATAATTGAGTATGGTCAGAATTCAAAGGTTTTTGGATTGAGTCTAAAATATTCATATCAATAGAAATTTGATTCTGATAGCTAATATAAAAATTAATTGAATTGGATTTAAAAATTAAAAAAGAAAAAAAAGGATTTAAGAATAAGCCAAAAATTTTTCAATAAGTGTATTTGATATAAATTCATATTAGTGAATACCATAAATTTCAACTAATATAGAGATTTTTTTTTTTTAATAAATGCTTTTAACAATCTTAAATATATAATTTCTACTAAATATTATCTTTGTTAAATATCATATAATGATAAGTTTATACTTACTCCCATTTTTTACTAGACCTTGCTGAATATAACGGAGATAACAAAAAAAATCACAAACTGCTGCTATCTGTGAAAAATAAAATCTATTATAAATTTTAAAATTATTCATATTTGAAAAGCCATATTATTTAGATATAAAATAGCTAAAATTTTTGTTCATCAAATTAAATATTGGTTTTGTTGAAAGATGGCTTTCAAAATCTCTAAAATTTGATATAATTGTAATATCAAATTATACAAAATAAAATAAGCTTCACAGAATTAATTTATAAAAATGAAATATGAAATCTCTTTCATATAAAATATTCTACAGTTAAATAATTAGAATATAACAATATGCAAGGTAGCTATAATTAAAGTTTAGGATATTCTGGAATGGTAATAAATGAAAATATAGTTTATAAAATTTGGTAGATTTAGTCAGTGGAACATGAAAAAGAAAATTATTGAAGAACTTCAGTTTCATTTCTTTTACATGAGGGATTAAAACGGTACTGTTCATATGCAAATTTATTTCAATATAAAATAGGAAAGCACAAACTGCTGCTATCTATTCCATCACCAATGACTCTTACCAAGAAGGTGTGAGTACTCTTCATAAAATTATTCTATCAAAAATAATAGCAATTCAAATGCTGCCAAGAAGCATTTACTACAAGAATATTAACAACTCAAAGATTTGAAGAGAGAATCCTCTACATTATCAGGATTATGAAAGATGATAAAAAAAAAAAAACTGAAGAAACTAGCATGATAGGTTATGCACTATGAATGCAAAGGAAGTAAAGCATAAAAGAGGCTATGATGAAGTATCAATTGCCATAATAGCTTGAGTCAGTAACCTTCAGTTCTCAAGTGCACAAAAGAAGTGGCACAGGTTGAATCATTCTTGGTCAACTGTCTGCAACATTCTTAATATGCTGAAGTGATAACCATAGCAAATCCATATTGTTTAATGCTACTATAATCTGACCCACAACAACAGAGAAGCCTGTCTCGATTTTTTCTCTTATCTCGTATAATAAAATCTCAACTATAAGCATGAAGCGCGGTATTTTCAATCAAAATGTTTTGTCCTGGCAGGATTCTTGGCACACATCTTCAAAGGGGAGAGTTCTACATTCTTTCCTTCCCAATGTGAGCAAACGATTCACAAACAAACATATCATCATCAATCCAATAGTCTCCCAGTTTCTTTCAGGACATTTTCCAACGAAAAGCTACCTGTATCCTCTTGGACAAATGTCACACTAACCAATGTGACTCCTGTCAGGTAACCGAAGATATCTATCACATCTTATTTAACTGTGCTAAATTTGATCATCAGAGACTGTCCCTCGAACTAATTTGTAAGGAACTTGGACTTTCTTGGCCCTGTTCTAAATCTGATCTAACTTTCCATAAGGAAACTTATGTCGCTTTGTTCAGTTTTATTAAAATTATCTCCACGCAGTTTATTATTGTTTAATGTTTGAACTTTTATATATTTAACAATCTTTACTAATCATAACAACATTACTAATCTTAGCTGATACGATACTATTAACTTTTTTTTTATCTAATTAACCTACTAGCATTATTCATCTACCTCATAATCAGTGTTAATATAGTTTGCTATTTAAAGTTAGTATTTTGTAATTTAATTGCTAAATATACTGTTGTTATTATACTCTGTAGAGCTACTGCAGCACAGAGTAAATTGCACAGCGGAGATCCGCAATTGAGACTGCTTAAGAAGCCATCACATAGCGGAAAATCTCCTAATAAAAAAAAAAAGATCAACTTTATTCTGATTTTCTGAATTGCTTGGAGGTGGATGACACATGACTAAAGATTTTATGAAAAATGATGCAAATTACAAAATTTCATCTAATAGTAGTTTTCTTAGAAACAGCAATTTATGCAAGATGTTTTTGCAATGAACAGATAATTTCCTGGAACATTCCTGAAGCATTACTTCTCCATTAACTAGATCTTCAATTTTATGATATCTGCTTGTGGGAATATCTAAAAGATAGGTTGTATCACGGGCATACGGTACCACTTGCAGATATAAAATCTTTCATTATTTAGAAATTGGTTAACATCTCCAATGCTTCATTCTATTTTTGTGCAGTTTTCCCCCCTTTCATATTATTTACAATGGTAAGTAAAGATACTGAATATTTACTACAATAACTGTATTTTGAAATCTACTGACCATAAGATTTATAGTTCAATATCTTCAAAAGCACAAACCAGCAGTCAAGAAAAACAGGTTTTATTAACTAAACATAAAAACGTTTTCGGTATATTTCTTATACCATCCTCAGTTACAAGCACTTTAGAATACAACAGATTTTAAACAAACATTCCAAAATAGAACGTCATACTGCTGGTTTGTGCTTTTGAGGATATTGAACTTTAATGTTTAGATTCCAAGCAGTTCCCTGGTTTGATGATAGACTTTCATAAGATTTATTTTTTATATCATTTTTTTTTTATCTATAGTGTCATTTTAACTGCTGATGGGGAAAACTGAAAGAAAATTTTTTTTTTAATAATTCTTTTCCCATGTTCCACTGAATAAAGATATCAAATTTTACAGTCATATTCATTATTATTTCAGAATAGCTAAAATAGGAAATTTTAATTATATCTACCCTGTATATAATAATAAATTTATAAATATTCCACCATGAACTAAAACAGAATTAGTATAGTATATAATGAAATTAAATGCATAAATTAGACATAGCAATTATATATATATATATAAAATATTAAAATAACTAAACAAACTGATAAAACACAACAGATAGTAACATGAAAACTATGTCAATAATACAAATAATAAAATGTTTATTTACTTAAGAAACTATATAGGATTACAGAATTATTTACAAAGGAAAGTCATTATTTTTTATCAAAAATTTAAGTAAAATTTAGCAAGCAAGAGCAATGCTATCTTTATATATCAAATTAATAGTTTTATAATGCATTTCAATAGGAAGATATGCTATTTTTCATTTTGTAATCATAACTGCTGTAAACAGAGCCTATTAACTTAAAAACATATCAGCATTACTATTCTAAGCAGTTTCACTTACATTTTACAATTTCATTTGTTTCAATAAGTGTTTAAATAAAAATGTTGATATTTTTTAAATACTCTTTGAATGTTTTTTACTATTGGAATTTACAAAAATTAAAGTTCTGAATATAATATTTTTCAGCAAAATTAATGTTATAAAAACAATTATGCATTATTTGGTTTCTAACAGCTTATTTTAAATTTATCTACATTTTATTATGTGCAAAAATACATTCAAACTTAATAATTTTACATAATACTGCTTAAGTAATACTTAAAATATCACAATGATAAAAATCATGTTTATATGCAAATGACTGTGATATATCTATACAAAATAAACTATAAGATAATAATTAGAATTGAAACTATTATAATCAAAAAATATAATTTTGAAAGAAAAATTTTTAAACTTTTTCATATCTCTATGTAGCCTGAGGATGGTGCAGATTACTGAAACGTTAGCTACTTCATAATAAAATTAATTCTCAACTGTGAAGAGTGCTATTTTGTAGTTACAGTTTAACAACTTTAAAACAAGTACAAAGTTGTTATTCAATAAACTTAAACAGTTTAGTTTTGTAAGTTACAGAAAAATTGAAATATAAAATTAATGTAAATAACTCTTCAAACAACTGCTTATAAATCTTTTATTATTTAATGAGACTTAATTTAAGTCTCATTAAATTATAAAATTAATATTTAATATGTATGAAAAATAAAATTATTATTCAATAAATCTGCTAATTTCTAATGTAAAATATACATCAACATTTAAAATAAATGTTATAATAAATAATAGACTATAAATAATTCCAAATTAATTTACATAACAGGTACAATTTTTAATAAATTTCTAAAGTTCTTGAAACTTTGAAAATTTTGATTTAGTTGTTTCTATTGTTCAATATAAAATTAATTTCCAATATATTGAGTCATAAAAGTGTTTTATTTGAAAGTATGTGTACAGTAAGAACTATAAAACAGATTATTATTGGTTTCTATATTCTGTTTTATAACAGATAAATTTTTAATCACAAAACTATAATGCTATAAATAAGTCACTCTTAATTTGTTATTTCCTTTATAACAGCAGAGAAATAAAATATTTTTGATATATGTCGTCTAAATATCATTGGCTTTTCGATGTTAGAAAATTATTTTATTTACTATCTATAGAAATTATATATAATTCAAAATATAAATACATTATCAAAGTTCTAATTGTATAAACAGAGATTAAGTCTCTTTATTATGCAAAAGCAAAGCTATGCAAAAGATAGTCATGCAAATCAAACATTATGTAAATCTATGAACAAATTTATGTTCATTTCAGTATACTGTTAATAAATTTTGCCAGAATTGGAATTGGGTATACAAACAGCACTTGTCTTAATAGTAATATTTTAATAACTAAAATATACAGAATGTTATTTTGTAAGTCATATTTGAAATTTTCACGGTCATCAAATTTTTGCTATTAAAATGGCAGTTATAAAAAATATTACTGAATTAATCAACAAAATTTATATTCATTAATTCATTATTATTATATATATAATAAAAAAGTCAAAAATAAATAGAGGATTTTGATAAAAATTTTTATATACTCACTCTGTTTCTACATAGCTGTGATATATAATGCCATTCAGAATTATCTCCAACTTTCATTCTGTATTTACATAAACGAGGAGCATCCAACAAGGAGCATTTTCTAAATATGACAAATAAAAATTTTTAGCAAAAATAGTCACACAAATTTTAGTCATCAAAACTATCTTTAAAATATTAAAGTATAAGTAGTAGTAATCATGAAATTGAAGTTTATATTTTTATATAAATTTTTATATATATATTTTTAAATTTCATAATGTAAGTAATTATCAGCTATGCATATTAAAGTCAATATAGCTTAATCACCAAACTATTGAAATCAACTCTAAATAGCTCAATAGTGTAATATTTAAATAATTTTTCATAAAAAAAAATGAATTAGCAGATTCAAATTTGAATTTTAAGCTATCAAAAATAACGTATCAAATAATTTTAAGCATTTAAATCATAACTATCAATATAATCAATACTAGTACAGCAGATCAACAATATTAAAAAATATACCACAAACTTACCAACTAAACTTCAAGAGATATATTCAAATTGAACTTAATTTGCCAAATTAATCCCTTGATAAATAATTTAGGCTAATGCTAGTGCCATCTTGTAGTTATTAGATAGTGCTAACATTAGTCTAAATTATTTCTAATTATTAAAATTTCCATTAAATATTAAAGGGATTAATTTGACAAATTAGGTTCAATTTGTATCATTAACAATGTTGTTGAGAGAATTATAAAATTAAAACTAAACTCAGAGAGAGAGAGAGAGAGAGAGAGAATATTTAAGTAAAATACTAATGTCTAAAATTAAAAAGTCATTTTTGACTTCAATTCTGGATATTAAAAAATATAAAATTTTCTCAACAGACTATATATATATATACACACACACACAACATAACATATATGCTTAATAATAGAGCTAATAAAAATATTCATCGTATTGTTTAAAAAATGTAATAATAAAAAAATTTATTCATTTTGATAATTCATAGTAATTAATATGTTCCATATTCTAATTATAAATGAGAATATGGGACTTCAGAGAAGTTTTGTTTCATCTGATCAGATGTTTAATAGAAAATGAAGCATAATCTGCTTTCATTGCCAAGCAGCCTTCCTGAATGAGTTATGCTAAATTGCAAGATTGTGATTAATTCCAAAAGTAAAAAAATTCTATTTCTCATTGATGCCAGAACAGTTCAAAAATTCTGTAATGTGGTTAATGAGTTACAATGTCTTAAAAAATCCCAGGTATATTATCAAATTTAACTCTGGAAATCTGGCTAGCCAATTCATTCCTCAAATATATTCTTTCAACAAAATTGTTAATAAGATATTTCATCCATAAATAGAAAATGGAGGCCAATAGCATTCCCAGAAAAGCTTTACACAAAATCAAGAATCTTCTCTGTAATACTCTTTTATATACAAGCTGAAATATGGTTGTTCAACATATCTCAGATCAGCAAGCATTTTTACATAAAGGTCACTGTTATAGCCTTTGATGTATGGTTTGCTTTTAAATAATTATTGAAGAGAGTTCTAAAGAAACTCATTTGACTGTAAAATGGTTATACAGTTAGTTTTGCCTTTAAATATACTTGAACAGATAAAAATTGATCTTGTTTATTATATATATGTTGTATGACTTGGTAGCCTATATAATCCAAAATACTAATCTAAAGACACTTTGTGGCCACAGCAATCAGTTCCCTGATAGATATGTTATGTCATCATCAGAGTATAGATCAGCCTCAAGACTATCCATTAGTTTATTGTTAAGTTTCTTAATAAACATATCAACAATTTTTAAAAAAAGATTAAAGATGGCTTTAAGCAGCATCATTGAAAAAACTGTTTTGAAGCATCACAGTTTTCAATTACATTATTATTATTAATAAATTATATACATGTGTATTAATATCTTCTTATTTACATATTTATGCCATAACGTGTAACCATATATATATTTACTGTACTATGTATACCATATGCTTAATATATTGATGTTCGTTTTTCGATATGATATATGATTGCGTAATGCATATAAATTTGTTTAAATGTTAGTGTGTTCAATTTTTTAAAATATTAGAATGTTATAACTGTTAGTGGAACATTATGTTCTAAATTAATAATTTTGTAATCTTCACTAAAAGAGAGGCATACTGATGAGGGACTGAATATTGTCCGAAAATGTTATGTGCCAATAAAAGTTTTATTACCTTGCTAATAGTGCTTATACAGTTCTTTAAATTATATACATTTTTATAAATAATTTAATAAGAATAAATCAGATATCAGAATATTAGTAAATATATTAGAATTCTTATTCTGATATACAACTTACATAACAGGCATAAATCATATTTGGATCAAAAAATTACTTAGAAATTGAAAATAAAATTTTTTTTATTATATGATTATAAAAATGATAAAATAATTTTTTTTTTTTTTATCATCAGAATTTTTCAATTGCTTTAAGCAAAATTAATCATTATGGTGGGTAAATTAAATCATTATCAAAACTGATGAATGAATGAAGTCTACAATGAAAAACATCTGTTAGTCTAATAAAAATGAAGCAACTTCTTTCATGGCTGTATCTTTTCTTGTATTATTCTTGTTATTATTGTATCTTGTATTATAAAAAAATATTGATAAAAATGTTTACATCCATAAAGAGGCAATTATGTCAATCTTACAATAATTCTACATAATTATATTTTATGAATAATGATTTTTTTAAAAAAAAACTATTCATTAAATCAGATCAAACTATATTATTATAATAAATATTATTTGAAACAATCTTTAGTGTTATTGCAATCATCATATATAATAAAGGAATAAGCATGTGAAGTCAATGTTTCTGTGCATGTGCAAACCGGGATCAGAACTCCTGAGAATGAAAGTGTTGCTATTACTATTTTCTCTTGTTTCGAATCTTTAATCATGTCTTTTAGAAAATTAAATCCTAATCTCATTATAAATTTTGTACACTTCCTATTTATGTTTGTACACTTCTTTTTGTTATTTGACTTCAATTTCTGGGTTTTTCTATCAAAAAATGTTGGCTGTTCCTGGGCCAAAGTGCTTAGTTTGCATTCAGTGCACCAAAAGCTCACATAATCATGAATCATTAACCAAAGCCTGCATCATTAACCAAGACATTTTTTTTCTTACAACCACTCATTGTTAGCCAAGTACGTCATTATCCAAGGCCGTTGTTAACCAAGGTACCACTGTATAAAATTACTTTTACTCAGCATATCATAAAAGTATTTCAAGATTACAAAGATCTCGCTTTATAATCAAATTTTTTTTCAAATCTGTGAAATATAAAAATTCTAATTAATCCAATTATAAAATTTATTACAAAATACAATATATCCAAAAGTACTAAAATCACTTTTCATATAAATTGATTTCAGTACTTTTGGGGTCACACAACAATAGTACCTGAATTATGAATAACACTTTTGTATGGATTAAGTTCATAAGTTGAGGAGTACATATATATAAAGAATGTTCTAGTTTTGAAGAAAGAAAAACATGATGGATAAGAGTAAGTTCTACTTTATTTAATTTTCAATAAGAATTTTAAAAAAATACCATCTCAAGTATTATATGTAGGCAATCTCTAACTTACATTAATGGATTTTCTGCAAAACCTTACATAAATAAAACAAAAAACATATATCAGAGCATACCATATACAGAACTAAAATAGTATCTTATATGTCATAAAGTTGAAACATTAAAAATCATATATAATAAAGGAATAAACATGTGAAGTCCATATTTCTGCACATGGACGAACTCCCAAGACCAGAAATGCTGCCATCACTATTTTCTCTCGCTTTGAATCTTTAATTGCGTCTTTTAGAAAACTAAATCCCAATCTCATTATAATCTTTAAATTATCATAGTTTACTTCCTATTTATGTTTGTATACTTCTTTGTGTCTTTTAGAAAACTAAATCCCAATCTCATTATAAATTTTGCTTTAGGTCTTTTAGAAAACTAAATCCCAATCTCATTATAAATTTTGCTTTAAACATCATAGTTTACTTCCTATTTATGTTTGTACACTTCTTTTTGTTATTTGACTTCAATTTCTGAATTTTTTGATCAAAAAATGTTGCCTATTCCCAGGCCCGATGGCTCAGTTTGCATTTGGTATGCAGAGGCTACATAAACATTGCTTTCATGATTGCATTTAAATAATATTTCATTTATTTCAGAAATTATAATTATTTTTATTATAAGATAATAATTATTACCATCTATAATTATTATTCACTTTGGTCTCTGGTGGACAAAGTAGTTTTAAGTCTGTAAGAGCCAGTGCACGTGCTTTATGGTATTTTCGTTTTTATTATGGATGACAGACTATGGTTGCACACAAGGGATCAATAGCAAAATCTCTAATTTGACACATAAGGAAAAAAGTTCTTTTCTGATGTATTTGGACACTTTGTGGCCAATGGCTAACTAATAGATAATTATATTAAATAACAAGCACATAAGATACACAATAAAAAATTGCTTAACAACTTGGAGGATCCCAATTCAATTTCAAATCCTACAACTTCAATTTTTCAGGAGATGCAGAATCCAGATCTGATTCATTAACTAAAATTAACCTAATATGCCCATAAAACAATGTATCTATGATAAATGATTAAATTTGAAGAAAAATGTTTGTATCTGTACATTACAGCTTTATCTGCTATGATCAATATATTTCTGAATTTTCAGTTAGGGAAGTTTTACATAATTATAGATCAATGTATATCAGATCTACATAAGTCAGGGATTGCCTGCATATATAATATCAGTTATACATAATATTAAATCATCATAATAGATTGTACTTTTTACCTTTCATTACTGATGAAATGATTAGTGAAACAATTCATTTTTTCTGCTTACATTAATAACCGATGGACTTTTTTATTTCCTGTATCTAAAATAAAAGTAGTTTTTAATAAGTGACTTAAATAAAATGTACTTTATAAAATTTTTTATATACAAAAATAAATATTAAAGCACAGGAATTATTTCATTCAAATTAAGATGCAAACAAATCACACATGACTTACAATAGGATTTGGTTTGAACCTCACTGTTGTCTGAAATGCTCAAAATTAATAGATTTCTTACTACTAAATGTTTACTAGGACATTATATATTATCTTAATAAATATAAATACAAAATGACAAAAACTAGACACAAAAAGGATGCTTTCCATATGTTAGACTGTCAGGTACTCTAATCCTTTGTGAATTGCACTGAAATTTCACAGAATTTTATCAATGACATTGCTATCTAAAGTCAAGAACCATCTGTATATATACATATATAACTAATAAAAATATTATACGAATGATAGGAAATGGTAAACAAGATACTTATTATATTCACTATATAAAGAATACAGAGTGTAAAACTGTTATTTTTCCAAACAGAAATTCCTCTTTAATAGAAATAATCAAGATATTTAATCATCAATAATTTGATAGCATTTAAAAATTAGTTCTCATGAATAAATATGAGTTCAAGTTATGAATATTCTAGTTACAAATATTCATGCTTAAAAATGGTGAAATTTTATTTTCAAACTTCAGAAGTTTTACAAATCCCTCAAAAATTTCAAACATAATAGTAGAATGTTCTAGCCACCAATATAATGTAAAATTATATAATTAACATATGGTAGTATTTCAAGATAGTGGCAAATACATCAAAAAATCCCTCACTTTATAATTGGAACTTTTCATTTAAATCTGAAATAAGAAATTTTTAATAGGCCAATTATGAAATGTGCTACAAAATAAAGTATATAAAGTTATTTTAGTTCTTTTGGAGGCAATATAACAATATTTCAGTTACAAATAAAACTTATATACAAATTAAATTCATAACTCAGGGAATATATTTATATAGAATTTGATGGTGTTTCTGCTGTAAAAAAATCATGGAGAAGTGTAATTGTGAAAGAAAAATATTCTTTATCGTATCATATATATATATATATATATACCAATTCAGTTATTTATGAAAATGCTTTTTAATTTCTTGAAAGTTTAATTTCTATTTATTAGTATATTTATATTGTTAAAGTTTATTATATATATTGTATTTTAGTTATTATTACAATATTTTAATATAGAAGGTCCCCAATTTACAACACTGAATGATAATTTGCATTTGTGTCAATAAAGACTGGTTTATAGTCCAACTGCAGCATGCCGTTTCAAGGTCGCTAGCAGTCGTTGGACGTTCGACGTTAGCATCGTGGTTTATAGTCAAAATTCTATCAACATCAAACTTAGCATAGCGTGGTGCCAGCGTCAAACGTTAAGATTAAAACTTTCTCTACTTGGAAGTTCTCTCGCTAGACCAGAATTATAGCTGCTATTTTGTAAGTTATGGTAATTAGATAATTCAGTGAAAAATATTGTAAAGTATTTTTCTGCATTTACAAATAGGAAATATCAATAAGAGATTTATATAATAGTCATTTATTTTAATTTATGGTAATTTTTATAATTCATTGCTAAATTATGGAATTAAATATCTGAGCATCCGAAATAACAATACAGATACCCTCCTGTAACACGATTTCCTACAACACCATTTCGCTGTAACACAATTTGAAAATTATGAAAACTTTCATGTAACACAGTACTTCTACAATACTGTTTTTACTTAACACATTTAGAAAATTACGTTAATTCTCCTACGACACAAAACATTTTCATCAATTTTTGTAAATCTACGCTATGGGGACACAAAATGCAATCATTGAAATTACTTTGCTAAAATTAGTAAAAAGGAATTTTGCTAATTTTCCATGAGGACTATATGCAGTCTATTTTTGATTTCGATTTGAAATTGAATTAATTGTTGGCCATTGAGTATTTTGTGTTCCAAACTTTCAATTCTTGGATAAAAAGTAAGTTTTTATTCTTCAGTAGAAGAATGTGAAATAGAAAACCTTTTTATTCATAAATATTTTGGGTAGGTATTAAGAAGTTTTTATTCTTCATTAGAAGAATGTGAAATAGAAAACCTTTTTATTCATAAATATTTTGGGTAGGTATTAAGAAATGATTGTTTTGTAGTGAGTTGTATCAGTTAGATATAAGTTTTGTAAAGGGAACAGAAGATATACAAACTTTAAATGCAGAAAAAAGTTCAGAAAATAAAGTTGATATTGTTAAAAAGAAAAAAGTTCTTACTTTTAATGAACAGTAGAAAGAAGATATAATTATTAAATGAATGTTATATAGGCTGTATACTTTTTCCTTTTGTTTGATGTATATTATTTTTTAGGATCTTAAGTACATATTTTTTTTCCTTTCTTTTATGTTTCATGTTATTAATTTCCTTTTGTTTTATGTACAGTTGAGTCTCTATAGTCTGACACTTCCAGTAGTCCGACACTCTGTGAACTATTCCACTGCCCAAGTGAAATTTTCATGTCAACTTGTCTATGTGCAAGAAACTGATGTAAACAAATTGTCAGTCGCAATTCGTTCGTTGCTCAGGCTTAGTCGGACTAATTTTTAAGTTCAGTACACTGATTACTGTAAAATAGTGTTTTTATTATATCAGTGTTTGTCATTTATCTTTACATAATGTTACAAACTGGAAAAACTGAAAAACAAAAACACAAGACACTGACTGTGGTCGAAAAGGCAGAAATAATTAAGAAACTTGACTTGGGGAAAAATTTTACTAATTTGGCTTTGTTTTATGGTATTGGACGATTCACCATTTATGACATTAAAAAAATTGGATAAAATTGAGGGGTTTGTGAAAGATTTGAACAGCTATAGCAGTGACAGGAAAGTCTTAATAAACGGAGCGTATTTGTTTGTGTAATTCCATTTTTTTCGGAAAAAATTTTAGTAATTTGGCTTTGTTTTATGGTATTGGACGATTCACCATTTATGACATTAAAAAAATTGGATAAAATTGAGGGGTTTGTGAAAGATTTGAACAGCTATAGCAGTGACAGGAAAGTCTTAATAAACGGAGCGTATTTGTTTGTGTAATTCCATTTTTCTCATTGAACATCCAATAATCCGACAAACTCCAGAACCATGTGAGTTGGATTAGGAAGACTCTACTGTATATTGTTTTTTTAGGATCTTATGTATATAGATTTTTCTTTCTTTATGTTTCATGTTGATAATATTCTTAATAAAAATTAAGTTTCTTATGTGGAATTAAAGTTATTTGTTTTTAATTCATACAACACAGCGTTTTTTAGGAATATCTCTACTGTGTTATAAAAGGGATACCTGCATTTTATACAATTCAAACTTCAAGGGAATTATAATCCAAATAATTCCAAACAACTTGCCAAATTTAACCCTTGAAATACACAACGGAATTTTAAATCGAAATAAATTTTAGATAAACTATAGAAATAACTAAACCAGTAGTTCTCAACCTTTTTTCTGTTGAGGAACACATTTTAATATTTTAAAATTTGGCGACACACCTAAATATTTCAAATAATAATTTAGATTTAACAACGAATTTTTATTAACAGATTATTGTATTTATTCTTATTTATTACATTCAGAATACAGACATACTCATACATTGGATTATTAAATGGCGGTCCTTAGTAGGTTATAACCCCACCTGCGGATTTTCTTTTTTTAGAGAAACTATAATTTTAATTTAATTTTTATTCCTTAATTTTTTTTGCCACCTGCGGATTTTGTGATTTTAGAGAAACTATAATTTTAATTTAATTTTTATTCCTTAATTTTTAAATTTCGGATAACAACATAAAAATTAGATTTTTCTAACGATACCCTACTTATAGAAATCGGTACAGTGGTTTGACTGCAAAAGGGATA
This sequence comes from Olivierus martensii, assembly GCA_000484575.1. Taxonomy (NCBI): domain Eukaryota; kingdom Metazoa; phylum Arthropoda; class Arachnida; order Scorpiones; family Buthidae; genus Olivierus; species Olivierus martensii. The sequence continues at coordinate 28,458 of AYEL01078411.1, forward strand.
TCCAGCCAACCATGTTTCACTGTTAATTTAAATCCCTACAGTCACCAGATACGCGTAACCTTGAATTTCTCTAACAACAACAAAAGAGCGTTTTTTTATTTCCTTTATTACTGCTATTCTGTTAGAGGTAGATTTTCACTTTTAACAGAATAATGTTCAATGTATATTTTTCTTTCTAATGGTGAAATCGGATTGATGGATTGGATTTTTTTTTTATTTTTTTATTGTGCACTCTAAAGATATTAAAGTAAATAATTTTTTAAATTTGGCAAACTTCTTTTAAGTAATTTACTTGCTCATGTATATCTAATTCAGATTTTTGAAACAACTTTTTATGTAGTTTAGAAATTTTTTAGTTATTGTGCGAAATTAGTAATCTCTATCGTTTTTTACAGATTTCTTGTGAACAATTATTTTGAATTTCTGCTTTATATTTCTATCTAATTTTTAATAAAGATTACAGATTTTGCCGTTTTTATCGTATATCATTCTTTAAATTTATTATAAAGTTAAAATAATGTGTAATTTTTCATTTTTATAACCATTATGTAAGCCAGCAACGCGATCGACGCAAGCGCACCGCAAGTCGGCGCGCTTCAAGGGCGAAATGATTCATGCAATTACATATAATATACAATTCATTCTTAATTTTTCGCGGCAGAGCGGTTGAGAACCACTGAACTAAACCAACGAGTGGCGCCATCTATTAATTATAAATTAAACAGGAATTTTGACTAAATTACCTGAGAAGAAAAAATCTGCCTCGGCTGGGATCGAACCGGGGACCTTTGGGTTAACTTCCCAACGTCATACCTTAGACCACTGTGCCGGTCTGTGTGTTGCCTGGCTAGTGCCATTGAGGGCCTGTGGCTAGATTTAGCCCAGTCAGGAATAGATCTATTGGTGAAGTCCGATGTCGGTTCCAAATTAATATAACTGCCTGAAGAATCAATCTGCTTGTTGGCCTCGGTGGTCTGGCGGTGTGACGTTGGGACGTTAGCCCAAAGGTCCCCGGTTCGATCCCGGGCTGAGGCAGATTTTTTCTTCAGGTAAATTTGTCAAAATTCCTGTTTAATTTATAATTAATAGATGGCGCCACTCGTTGGCTTAGTTTTTCTATAGTTTATCTAAAATTTATTTCGATTTAAAATTCCGTTGTGTATATCAAGGGTTAAATTTGGCAAGTTTGGATTTATCTGCATTTTATATCAGTTTAGTTTTTTTTGTGTGTGATTTATTGCCACTTTCAACCCAGTGGGACCTAAATAGCAGGGCATTTCAGTGGCCACCACAGGACAACTTACACCCCAATGAGATCAGTTGTCTGGCAGAGGATGAGATTCAACAAAAACTGGCCCAGATTCTTTCTACAAAACTTTTGAAGGTGGGCGACCCTGGAATTGAACCAAGATCTCCAAGGAGGAAGCAAACTTCCACCATGGCCATCCAGCTGACTATATCCTATATCAATTTACTAGCTCATTGAAAATTGATCTCAAATAAAAATAATATATTTTCATGTGTATCTTGAAATTCTGTAGGAATAGAATTCAATTAACTTTCTTTTAAGAGACTAGAAGTTTCCAATCAAAGTGCCCAACAATTGTTGATGAAAAAGTTAGACTAGGAGTCCTCAAAAAAGTGCCCAGAGGTTGTTGATTTAGAATAAAAGATCTAGAATTATTTAAAATTGTCTTTATTGTTCTGCCCTTGATAAGCTATGACTAAAGCAGCTTAGCATGTTCAAAGTTTTAACTCTAACTTATAGTTAGAAATCTTAGTTAGGTAGAAAAGTCTAGTTGAGTAGATGTCTGAACTGAGTTGGGCTGTTTGGAAAAAAACATTCTGCACTCTCATTTTTCCAGAAGCACTATTTCAGAGGCAGGTATAGTCCCTTACTCCATACACCTTAGAGCAGTGGTTCTCAATCTTTTTTCTGTTGAGGAACGCATTTTAATGTTTTAAAATTTGGCGGCACACCTAAATATTTTAAATAATAATTTAGATTTAACAGCGAATTTTTATTAACAGATTATTATATTTATTTTTATTTATTAAATTCAGATTACAGAATATTCGTACTACGGGATTATTAAATGGCGACCCTTATTAAGTTATAGCGCCACCTGCTGATTTTGACTTTTTAGAGAAATTATAATTTTAATTTTTATTCCTTAATTTTTAAATTATGAATAACGATGAAAAGTTTTGGCTGTGGCAGAAATTCGAGGGTTAGATTTTTCTAACGATACCCTATTTATAGGAATCGGTGCATAGTAGTACAACTGTAAAAGGGATATCCAGCAACCACGTTTCACTATTAATATTTATAATGATTCATACAATTCTTATACATACAATTCATTCTTAGTTTTTCGCGGCACGCCATCAAAGGTTTGGCGGCACAGTGGTTGAGAACCACTGCCATAAAGACTTGTTGCTTCTTGTTTAATCGAATTGTTTTTTAAGTAAAGTATGTAAGCCAAATAATGTTCTTGCCCAATTTGTGCCACTGTACAGTGCAGATTTTCTTACTTTTCTGTCTAGCAGAATAGGTGAGGGTAAGTGTAGTGAGTCTTGACTGTAATGCCACATTGTATTCCCATAAGGTTAACTTGGCATATACTTGACCAATTCCTTAATTTCTGCTTGACAGAGCCAGATTATTCATTAGGCACAATAAGTACAGTCGGTTCCAAAAAGGCGTACACCTGCTTCGCAGGAGCTGAGCTTTATAGGAAGTTGATCGGTTATAAAGTCTGTCAATTCGAACCTGCATCATGGAATCTAAAAATAGACGCATCCGTTCTGATTAAGAAGAGGGGTGATATACGAATAAGATGGATTGATTACAGCGCTTTGAACTGAAAAGACTAATCGCTGCTAATTATTTCAAGCAAGACAGACTTTCTAATTATGAATTGAGTAAATTGATAACACGCTCTAATATCATTTTTTAAATTTTGAATATTGGTAATTATGAGTATGATGTATTTACAGATTTATTTTTTTAAATTCTGATTTGCTAATGTAAATATATCGTATTTATTTGCCGCCATATATATATATATACTATATATAGAGTTTTTTTTATATATTCCCGTCGAGGATAACAATGAAATTTTATTTGCATAAATGTGATTTTTTTTGAAGTTTAACCTGAAAAAAGATTTCATATTGAGAATGGCAGCGATGTTTTATGAATTATAACAACTAGATTTATTAGTAATACATATGTTACAGTAAAAGTGATTAATCCGGTAATCCGGTGATTAGGTATAATCACCAACGATTTCGGTAAAAGGGATAAATTTTTCACATATTGCGAATTTATCACATTTATCGGCGATTATGCATACTCGCCGGTTCGTAGTGGTAAATATGATTAATAATGCGTTCTCGTCGAGTAATGAAGTAGTTCACTATATTCATCTTCATTTATGTAATAAGTTCGGCTTTAAGCAGTCAATGGAAATAAGATCTCACTCGGTTCAAGAAATAATCGCAAATGAAGCTGCGGAACTCAGAGTTGGCACCCGGATAAAGACGTCTATAAAACTTGAATATGATAGTCTCGATACTTTCGTATATGACAAAACAAGAAAATTATGTCTTATTGAGATCGAAATCACAAATGAAGATTGCTAACCACAGTTGAAAATGAAAAAATGAGGAAATATGAATTAATAACAAATAAACTGAACATGATGTATAAGTGCCAAGTAAAGATAATTCCCTATATGATGATTTGGGATAATATTGAAACAACTTTTCACTAAAATCTTATCAGAGTTATCGATTTGCCCCTAAACGTATAAGCGTACATCCAGACTCATATCCTCAAGAAGACTATGGAAAGCATTTCCTTTGAAAAGAAGCGCGGATTTGGCAAGGAAGGTGTTGAAAACGTACTGAAATGGAGATAGTCGAAGAAAAATGAATGAGTGCTAAGAGTAAAGTGACCAGATGTATTTTGTTGGGATGCGGGACGAGTCAAAATAAAAATTAAAAAAAAATCGCATAACACGTTGGTGAGGACACCATTTTCTTAGTTTATTGAGTCAATGAAATGTCTTGGATCTATCTTTTCATGTATTTATTATTACAAAAATCGCATAATTTTGATAAATTAATAAAAAAATTAAAAACACTTTTCATTACAAAAAATTAGAAATACAGAAAATAACAATCTCAAAAAATATCAAAAATGACTATATAAATGAAACCGTCAATATAACGAATAATAATAAATAAATAATCGCATTATTTATATGTATTTTTCCACAGAGTAAAATTTTTAATAAATCTTCATTACTTGAAATATTCTTATAAAATTCTTCACAAAAATTGGAAAATTTTCATTTACCTTGTAATATTGATTTCACCGTTTCTGCGCTCAGCTGCGTTTTTTTCTGAGGTCGAAAACTTATTCACCATTGAAATCCGTTGCACCATTGGTGCTTCGCAAGCATAACGCAAATGCAATTATTTTCTTAATATTTCTGAATGGTATGTTCGTATCAAAGTGACTTAATATGTGTATCCACCTTGCATCAGTGACATACAGTGAGTGATAGATACTGCATATCCATTCTTTCTTTTAATTAAAAATTTAAATCGGCTATTTCTGTAACAACGTCCATAATAGTATTTTTTATCATCTTCAACACTTGTCACATACAAGTAGAAACATTTATTGCCCGTTAATAACAATAATATGAAGTAAAGGAAATAACAACTTTGTGCCATTGCGAAAATGCAAAAAAGGTTACATGTACAACCCAGGACATTTTTCGGGACTCATTGCGGGACAAAACTCAAATCCGGGACGTCTGATCAATTTAGCTAACTTGTAAGAGGCAGTGGCGCCGAGATGGGGGAAGTGGGGACAAATTCCCCGGGCCCGTAGAAGATTGAGGGGCCTGGGCCGCTTCCTAACAATAAGAATTTTTTCTACTTTTTTAAATTAAGTAACTGCACATTACAAGATATATAGAATTGAAACTGTATTATAAAAATGTAAGGTAAAGAAAAATCTTTGTATTCTAAACAGTTAAAAATAAAAATTAATTATGATAATTAGACGTAAGGGTTTCATTTAAACAGAGAAGGAATGACAGACCGACAGTGCTCACAACAAATTTTTTAGAGGAATAAAATATATACAGTGGAATACGTTTATAACGAAACGAATGGGACGGGAAAATTTTTTCGTTATAACCGACGTGAAAAGAAAAATTTTTAAAAAGTTGGGGATTTTTCCAAAGTTAGTTCATGAGCCTATAACGTTATTCTTCGAAAAAAATCGATATTTTAAAGATTTTCTTCGAAAATATAATTAAAAAATAAAATTCGTCGAACCTCAATTTCCTCAAATTGCACATAGTATACTTTTTAATTAAACAGAATTTAAAGTGAATAAAATTTTGAATAATCTGTGTGTAAAATATATGTAGTATGTATGGTTTTGATTATCTTACAAAAGAGAAAAGAAAAAATAATATATATATAGTCTGTCCACGAAAGCCGCGCCTAGCGAAGGTGGATGAATCCAGCGAAAGGGAGAGTCGCAGTCGATATAATGAATGGTTTCGGTTTCGATTTACTTTTCTTTGCATATTTCTGTTATTTGTCATCTTAGTATTTTCGCTTACCTTTTTCTATTTGTGATGACTAGCACAAGTCGCAACAAAGCCTTTCGAAGTGGGACGCGAAGCTGTCATCCCTATTTTGTGACTGGACTCGTTCAGATAACGCGCGCGTACTTGCGTCGATGGTCGCGGCTAAGCTGGACGGACAGTATATATATATATATATATATGTATATAGTAGCCCCAAAATCTGGTTCGTACCGGGGCTCGAGATTTCTCTCGGCGCCCCTTCTAAGAGGCAATTATAAAAGTGAAAAATATATGCTATAATTAAATTATTAATTAAAACAACAAAAAGATGGCAGATTTCATGATATTAATCAAATTTATGAACTACTAGTTAGCTCCTGGCCACTACATGCCCAAATAAAACCAAATAGCAGCATTTTTTTAACATGTCAAATTTGAGTTTTTTTTCATTTAGCACATTCTTTGTGTACAATGTTTTTACTTGTTTTCTTTCTCCAGTCCAAAGTTTGAAATTTTCTTACATAAAACTGGCAACTAACCATCGATTTACTGATTCAGTTATGTAGGTAATAATTATAATTATTATCTTAAAATAAAAATAATTATAATTTCTGAAATAAATTAAATATTATTTAAATCAGCATATAAGCGAGTATAAGAGAGAGATACTGAGAGTAAACAATTGGTGTTTTAGCGATATTCCTCAACAAAGTTCAACTTTGTGATATATATTGATTATTTAAAAAAAATTAAAAATTTATCAGTATGACTTCCTATTTATTCGTCGGAGCATATTATTTGATAATTTATATTTTCAATAAGAAAAAATAAATAATCATGTTAGTTTCAAAACAAGACTCATAATCAATTAGTATTGTGAATAAAATTTGTTTTGGGTCAAATTAAGCAGAATGAATAAGATTAAATAAGGAAGTATTATTTATGTGTTTATAGTTACATTAATAGAAAATTTAGTTATTCTAATTATTTTATAATTTAACTTCTATTTAATTTTTAAATAAGAGATGTTAATGGAAAAAATATGAAGACAGAATTAATTATTCATGTTTTCAATTTGACCTTTCCCTCAATTATACTATTTAGTAATTAATTAATAAATTATCAGATAGCATTGTAGCTGGCAAAGTTAGAAATATCCAAAATACTGTACTTCCATAAATAAAGGTGCCTCTCAATAATTGATTTATTTGAATCATTAATTTAAATAATTGTAAATAAATGCAATTAATCAGAAATTTCAAAGAGAAATTCATGTACTCATTCAACTTTTAATATCTACAAAGGAAAAAAAACTCAATTGCATGGTTTTAATAATTGATAAAAAAATATACTCAAACATAAGTAAGAATAAAGATATTTAATCTGTTTATAAGTTAATAACAGAGAATTGTCATTTGTATAGCTAAAGATTTTATTGATTTAGTAAAACCTGAAACTGGAGGAAGACCATTTTCTTTACTACTAAAATGGTAAACAGATCAACATAGAGTTACAGCTAATAGTATTCTTAGATTTATAACTAGATGTTATTTATTTGTGCAATCTTTATTACTTGATAAAATGAGAACAAATAAAAGTGTTCTTGGGTGGTTTTTTTCCAAACTTCCTTCTTTATTTTTTAACGCCACTTTCCACTCAGTAAGAGTATTAAGTGGCGGGACGAAACAAGCCTTTCCACAGGCTTTACTCACCCCTGCGGAGGGGTCAGCCGGATTGTGGAGTACGGGGATCGACGGGCCGGGCTCGGACCCCATGATAAATATTTTCAAGAGGTGGGACCTGAGATTCGAACCCGGGTCCTACAGAGTGGAAAGCCGAAACGTTTCCACGCGGCCAATCCGGCCAACTCTTTCCAAACTTCAATAAATGTAGCCATTCTTTTTGTAGTTTGATATTTTTCGGGAATCGATGTAAAGAAATTGTCGCTGATTGTTTGCTCTTGTATTGTGGTACGCTGCAATAACGATTACTTATCTTCTTATTCTCCCTCGTTCTCCCAAAATCCGTAGTAAAGCTGACTTATAACATACATATAAAGACAGAAACCAGTCTACTATACTACTATAAGTAGTTTCTCAAAGAGAGACCAGTTGGTAGATCATTCGTTTTGACTCGCGAATATATTATGCAGTTCACAAGCGAGTTTCACTAGACATTAGTAGCAACTTAGATTCAAACATTACAGCTTGGTAAAATTTAACGAACAAAAGATCTTCCATCAGGTATTACAATTTTATTTTTATTTAAAAATGCTACAACTTTGAAAAAGTTTATAATTTTCTTATTCCTGCCTAAAAAGCTGTTATTTTTTAATTAAAAGGCAGTAGTACTTCAAATAAAAATAATGAGATTGCATCTGTACCAGCGGCGGCTCGTGGATGATTTTTGTGGGAGGGCTGGAAAAAAAGTGGAAAGAGATAAGACACAAGTATATACAAGCTAAAATACATAGTGCGGACTGCAATGTTTGCAGCCCACGATATACATATCATAAAAACGTATATCACAGGTTACCCCACCTGTTCAGTACATTGACTATGCAGTGTGACTCGGTCTGCAATGACTGCAGCCCTGATGAGTACGCAATCGCACTGACTCATACAATACACACATACAGACTGCCTATCGAGGTACCTAGTACCTACAATTCAAAAATAAATATACTACGAACGGAAAAATATGTTTTTGTAAAATAATTGTATAGTAATGTAATAGCTATAATAATTTTAAAATGTCTTCATTTTGGTGGGAGGGCTGCAGCACTGCAGCCCTTATGGGCGAGCCGCCGCTGGTTTAAAACAAGCTTACATCAAACCAAGATTGTTATATCTAGTGTTCAATAATCATGTACAAGACTGAAAATTCTCATATTTTTGTATATTTTTGAAACCATTCTCGTACTTACCATTAAAACATATTGAAAGGGTTGGTTAGCGAAGGAGATGTGGTAAACATAATAAAATAAACTTTTTCATAAATTTAGAAATACATACTACAACATTCATGTACCAAATAATAGAAATTTTATTATTTTTTGGTTTTATTATGTTAATTTTTCATTAAAATGAATGAATCGGATAATAAATCAATAAAAATAAACATTAAACAGCTCTATGGCAGGAAAATACACTTTAATAATAATTTTACAATACTTTAGTAGTGCTTTTGATTAGTGAAAATCCTCATCAACTACAACACAATAATGGAAAAGAACAAAATTCTAAAGAACACCGTAGTTTTTTAAAAATAATATAAACATCATTGCTATAGCAACCACATATTTACAGCTTTTTATAAGCTAAAAATAAACTTAGAGTACTAAATATATGTTGAAATAACAAATTATTGTAAATAACAACATACTATTAATAAAAATAAAATTAAATAATTTACTCTTTACATAAAATATTGTGCATATATAAATTTTTTTTTTTTGGCCGGAGTTCTGGCAGAACTCGTAGTAAGATATAGAGGAAATGATACTTCCTGAAATTTATCCCAGAATGAAATTATATAAAAAATACATCGATGATATTTTTATTATTTTTGAAATATGTAATTATATTCAGTGGCGGCTCATGGATGATTTTTGTGGGAGGGCTGAAAAAAATTATAATAAAATACGTAGTGCGTATAATAAAATAAATTCTAGTTTGGATACAAAAATTTCAGAAATGTAATTTTTGTGCCCAAATTTATGTTGACCTATATGAGTTTTTAGACTATACTGTACTACTGTTTATTTTTTACACGTCACTATATTTGATATCTAGAGATTCTAGACCAACAGATACATCTCTTAAGAAAGTTTAAGACCCTTCTATTTTGTCTACATAATTTTCTAAGAGAGCTCTATAGTTGCGATATTGAGTGAAGATGGGAGCTTTTGGGAATGATTGAGGGCTAGCTATTCACTCATATCCTCTGAAACACCATATCAGATCACACTACACTGTATTTGCTATTTACCATAGATGTCACTAAACGTAATTGTTACTCTGGTGAACCGCTAAATGAGTAAAAACCAGATATTCGTTTTGGCTTTGTTATGTAAACGTCATCACAAATCTGCCTATGGCATAACATGACAGGTCTACAATAATAGAAATCTTAAAAATTGCAATTAAAATGAATGATTTTTGTGCAGTTTATTTATCTGTATTATTTTAGGCTTACATGCCTATTTCAAGTATTATTTTGAGCGATTAAATTCAAATAATTTTCTTTTTGAAATATAAGTTAGCAGATGTGAGTGAATAAACCATATAACTTATTCTCTTAGTTTAATGATTCGAAGATGTCACAAGGGCAAAATAATTAATTTATGAGGAGGAGAATGAAGAAAACGAGAAAAACGCTATGAAATTTTTAGGATACGAATTCGCAGAATTTTTTTAATTCTCGAGATTTATAAGAATTTTTCTCGAGAATCACGAAATAATAATAATAATAATTTCTCAAGAATCGGGAATGAAATTTTCTTATAAATCTCGAGACAAGAATCTCGAGTACAATCACTACACAGGTTGTCCACTCCTGCGAGGACGGGGATCGACGGCCGGGTCCGGATCCCATGATAAATATTTTCAAGGGATGAGACCCGAGACTCGAACCCGGACCTCCAGAGTGTAAAGCCAAAGCCTTTCTTCGCGGCAAATCCGGCCAACATTGTCAAGCACTTTATATATATTCATAGATAAGTGAATTCTATATTTTTTAAAAATTGTTTTATTTAGAATTAATTTTTATTTGTTTCTGGAAAAACATTAAAATTTCAGAAAAGTCTCTATAAAGATGAGTAATTGTTAATTTACACCCATTACACTCATTGTCGAAAAAATCATGCACCAAGAAATAATTGTCGCTTTGCTGTAAAACTCGGCATGCATTTATATATCAAACAGATATGCAAATGATTAGAGTTGAGAGTGATTAGATGAACAGGCTTGCCATCATAGAGCATAAAAGGGCTTCCTCTCTTACCCTATAAAGGGCTCTGAGGTTAATTGTTTGTAGTTTACCTGTTGTGGAGGAATATTCGAGTCACTAGACATGCTGTACGACGCAATCGAAGAGAATTCGTCCAGTTAACAGAGTTTGAGGGGACCGGATTATTGGAATGAGAGAAGCTAGATGGTCGTATCGACGAATTTCCCGGTACCTAGGCCGTTATGACGAGACTGTTAGGAGGTGTTGGGGCCAGTGGATAAGTGAGGGTACACACACGGCTACCAGACTCAGGACACACTCGAGAGATCATTAGTAGAGAGGACCGTTTGCTGCTCCGACAGGCACGAACCAGATTCAAGTATTCCGTTGAATCTGTTGATTGGATTATTACAGGTCCCAGTCTCTGCCAGAACCATTTTAAGGCTGTAAAATCACATAAAGAACCGGTTACAGCAAGACCGATTGTTGAGAAAAGGCAATCTCCACTGTATTACATTGAAAAGAATTTAGCCCAGTGGTGTTTACATAAAATAAAATCATGCTTGGTCGAAAGACATTTTTTTTTTGTTAACAGATGACGCCACTTTCCATTCAGAGAGAATACTAAGTGACGGGGCGAAACAAGCCCTTCCACAGGCTGCCCACCTTTGCTGAGGGGTCAGCCGGATTGTGGAGGACGGGGATCGACGGGCCGGGCCCGGACCCCATGATAAATATTTTCAAGGGGTGGAACCCGAGACTCGAACCCGGGTCCTCCAGAGTGGAATGCCGAAGCGTTTCCACGCGGCCAATCCGGCCGACTCGAAAGACATTTGGTCTCATGACGTCCATTATGCATACTCATTGACAGCCACCCATTGTTGCTTGCATTTGCAGTGATATGGTGCACGACGAAACTGAACTGCTACGGAATGGAACCGGGCACTTACGACAGCCGTGTTCATGTCTAGAGCCCCGTCAGCACCGCAATCCTGCCTTTGCTGTCGAGCGACACACTGTCCCACAGTTACTGTGATGGTCTGGGGAGCCATCGCATACACTAGTCACCGCTAATATTGATCCAAAGGACAATGACAGCACAGCGATATGTTCAAGACATCCTGCAGCCACGTGTTGCCTCTCATTGCAGCAGGATAATGCTCGGTCACACAGCAAGGGTGTCAACAGGCATGTCTCCGCCAGATTACAACACTTCCTTGGCCTACTCGGTTGTCAGATTTATCGCCAACAAAACGTATGGGACTATGTGTGGACGCCAACTTCGACGCTTTAGAAGTCCAGTTACAGCAACTGTCGACCACAGGTATCACAAGATACCATACGGGTAGGGTTGCCATATCTAGCTGGGACCTCGTCGGGATACACTGAGATGGGGGTGTAGAAATGAAGTAAAAAATTTATTTAACATAATTACTTTTTATTTGGAACACAATTACATGGAACTTGTTGCGGCAGAAGTAGTTCGTACACCATATTTTACGGAAGATTTCACTTTTTTCAGAAAGTCTTTTTTCCCTTTTACGTATTTATAAAACTCCATGCAAGTCACCTTGTAATTAAAGTGGCACAGTAATATTGATTCCACAGTCCCTGGCAGCAGTCGATTTCTTTCATCAGCCCACTGGGCCGACATCAGCGAAAATACTCTTTCCACAGTGGCGTTGTGTGCGGGGATAGAAAACAAATACTCGCATAATTTTAGCAGTTGGCATTTGTGTTCAGGATTTTCGGTTTCCTTAAGAAAGTAAATCCACCTTTCTTCCACGGAGTGTTTAGACTTCCATTCTTCTGAGTCACGCTTAGTTTCTAAAAAGCTCTTCAGATACATATATTGCTGAAAACAATTGTCGCCTGAAATCTTCACACCATTTTTAGTCAGGTATATAATAGTGTTTTCAATCATCACCCAATCTGGGGTTTCAGATAGCGTCATCCAATCAGATATTTATTTAAAGAAATAGCCCATTTCTCTAAGTAATCAAATGCTATGGTATAGAAAGCCATTGTCTCTTCCTCAAATTTCGAAATCAAATTAATTATTTCTTGGTTAGGGTTCTCATTCTTTAATTTGTTCAAATTCATCTTGGTTTGCATGCCAATAAAATTGGCAGTCTTCCTTTCATTCAGACATTTTTGAGTGTCGATTAATATATTTCTTATTTCAATTATCGAGACTTTATTCTTCTCCACGCTTTTTATATTTTTTTCAAACAGAGCCAAGTTTGACTGCAGAAACATGAAGTAAATTTCACTGATCGGACTACTGAATAAATCTGAAATTATTTTAGGTGGCCTGTCTTCGGCGTCAAAAAATTGTTTTAATGGAATCTAAAGCTTAAGAATTCTCTCAGCTGCGGGCATTAACAACAGCCATCTTGTTTTTGAGTGAGATAGGAGAGTCTGATGATTGACATCAACGTATAAGCAGAACTCTTTCAGCTTCTCTGTCCTTACCGTGTATATTGAAAAATAATTAAATATTTTCATGACGATTATTTCAATGTCGACAGTTAAGACTCCAGCAGCACTTGATATAGTATTGCGAAGAATATGGGCAGGGCATCCAATTCCTTCTACATTTTTTCCTAGTTCTTCTTTAATTTGGTGAAACACTTTTCGCTGGCCGCGTCGATGAAGCCCTCCGAAGTTGGTATTGGTATTGTCTCCACAAAAAGCGATTAATTTATCTAATGGAATTTGCCGTCTCCAAAGTTTGTATTGATATTGTCTCCACAAAAAGCGATTAATTTATCTAATGGAATTTGCCTCCGATGTTTCGTTATTCCGCGAATCAAACTTCAACAGCTTCTGTTGGATTCCATCAGTTTCAGTAATGTATTGAACAACTAAAGGAAACATCTTTTTAGTCTTGTGGTTCGATGCATCGGTCCTATGCCGTAAAATGAAACTTCTTGCAATTGTTTTATGCATTCGGACACAGAGTGTGGTGCGAGAATATTTTTAACAATCGCTGTAGCTTTGGTCCTGCCTATAGACTGCTTTGCGGCGACTTTCGAGTCAGGATACATTGCGGAATTCAGTTTTACGGTACAGTCAAGAGAACTGAAGGATTGACAACTTTATAAGCTGATGTTAGTTCTGCAGCAGCAACGAGAAATTCTTCCTGGGTATCTTCCTTAATCATGAATGTAGAAATAGGCTTTGATGTCGATGCTACCGCGAATCTATTTGTATGATTCTTCGTAGAATGTGATGCCTCACATCTGCCTTACCTCCGTGAGTTACTGAAATGAAACAGCTACAAATCTCACACAACGCTTCCTGATCTGTACGTCTTTTCTTGACAAAAGACCACTCTTTTGTGTAATCATCCGAAAAGTGACACTTTCTCTTTCCATCCTTAGGCATTTTCGTAAGCTATGATAAGATAAGTTTATTAGACGGTAAACAGTCTACAATAACACTTTAGTCATCGAAGTACACGTCACTATACAGTTCACGCCCTATATACCCGCAGTAAACACTTCAAACATTACTAACTTGCACTCGTTGTTCGTATTACGTTTAGAAAGAATCGTCTTATCAGATCGCTATTCAAATGGGAACTGCCCGATTCTTCCGCGTGGCGCTGCTTAAATAGTTCCAGCCCCGTACTACTGGAGAAGTCTGGTATTTTCTCGAATGATGGCGCTAGATCTAGATCGTCGATACAGGATACGCAACATGCAACGCCATCTGTGAGACGACCTTGTCAACATAAATAAAACTAACTGAGGCTTCATTTACATGTTGCGCTAACAGATGGCGTTACTTCAGTACTTGAGCCAAGCTCGTAACAGTATTTTGCAAAATCGGGACAAAATTAGGTCTTGTCGGGATGTCGGGAAATCCCGACAAGACCTAATTTTGAGACTCGGTTTGGCCACCTCTAGACGATACAAGATATGAGACGGGCAGGCATGGAAGTATACAGGGCCCGTATGTAGGGTTACCATCCGTCCCGATATATCGGGACCGTCACCGATATGGACCTTCAACCGAGTACTAGAGCCTCCTTTCATATGTTCAGTTTTCCGCAATAAAGTATTCTTTTGCTCTGATATTGTAATCGCCTATATCAGGCGTGTCAAACTCATTTTAATTCAAGGGCCATTTAAAGAGCTTGTAAGATTGTCGCGGGCCACATCATATTTAAATTTTCTTAAAATTACATTTTAGAATAAGGATTCAAAAATATAGATAGGATAATTAAAAACATTATGTAATCAAATGAATATATTACAAATATATACAGTATAATTACTACATAAATGCTTTTAATTATGTATGTTTTTTTAATTTAATTTCTCCTTATCAATCTAATTTTCTATTAAGCATTAAAAGTCATATTTTCTGTACAAAAACAAAAGCTTTAATTAAAATTTTATATTCAAATATTCAAAACTACAGGTAGGCCTTGATTAGTGCGAATAATTGGTTCCACGAATTTCTCCACAGGTAGGCCTCGATTAGTGCAAATAATTGGTTCCACGAATTTCTCGGCTTTCGAAGTATTAACTCTATGGAAAATATGGAACTGTTCTTGTTGTGAGATTCCGGCCATTAGCTAACTTCATAATGAATAACCACAATAAACTTAACACTAACTGTTTAAGAAATATTTAGATGAATAACTACAATAAACTTAACACTAACTGTTTAAGAAATATTTATTGAATAACCACAATAAACTTAACACTAACTGTTTAAGAAATATTTATTTCCACAATACTAACTTAACACTAACTGTTTAAGAAATATTTATTTTCAGATTTTACACCATATTTTTACATCATTGTTCATCATTTAAATTAATAACTTACATCATTGTTCATCATCTATCTTAGTGTAAGAAAAATATTTATTTTCATATTTTACATCGGTGTTCATCATCTAAATTAATAATTTACCAGGAATTTTATCTCATACCATCATCAAACCAACTGCCAAATCGAAACCAAAAGAGCTTAACACTAACTGTTTAAGAAATATTTATTTTCATATTTTACATCATAACTAACTGTTTAAGAAATATTTATTTTCATATTTTACATCATTGTTCAAACTGTTTAAGAAAAATTTATTTTCATATTTTACATCACTGTTCATCATCGGCCATTAGCTAACTTCACAATGAATAACTACAATAAACTTAACACTAACCATTAGCTAAGTTTCACGATGAATAACCACAATAAACTTAACACTAACCATTAGCTAACCTCACGATGAATAACCACAAACTTAACCACTAACTTCAGTTTAAAAGAAAAATTTATTTTCATATTTTACATCATTGTTCATCATCTAAATCAAGAAATATTTATTTTCATATTTTACATCATTGTTCATCATCTAACTAAATTAATAGACTACCAGGATTGCGTCTCAAACCATCATCACACCAATTAATAACTTACCAGGAATTGTATCTCATACCATCATCAAACCAACCACCAAATAATCCAAAATAGCAAATCGAAAGAGGAAGTTCAGCACAGCTTTTATGCAGGGGTAATAACTTACCAGGAATTGCATCTCATACCATCATCAAACCAACCGCTGAATCGAAACCAAAAGAGCAAATCGAAAGCAGAAGTGGAGCACTGCTTTTATGTTGCTTAATCACATCTATTTTTTGCTCTAGCATAATCACTAACCTCTTCTCAGTTTTTGCTCTAGCGTATCACTTACCTCTTCCTTTTTTTCGTTTCCTGTTTTATCGTCAAAAGTGTTCTTCCTTTTACCCATTTCGATACTTTTTAAAAGAGAAAATTCTGTACTATACTGTATGTATACGATAGCAAAGCTAAATAATAGTACAGTAATGTTAAACAGTTAATCGCAAAAAGCCCATCTTTCTGATGTTTCACCCCTTCAAAGCCAAGTGACTGTTCTTGGACTGCTCCTCCTCTGGTTTTCCTAACCGAAAATTAACGGTAATTTGTTAATTGACATCATAAAAGGAGTTTTGTTAGTAAGACTGGTCTATGCTTACAACTCGCATTAATCGAATATTTGCTCACACTAACTGAAAAACGGTATCAATTTTATAAGTCGCACTAATCGAAATCGAATTATTCGAACTCGCACTAATCGAGGCCTACCTGTACTTACATTTTATAAGTAAGTTAATAACACAACAAATAAATCTTTAAAAAGCCCGTTAACACGTCCTTCAAAGAGGGATTGTTTGGAACTTGATTATTGTATTTGGCTATCCAAACAAATACAGGTCCTCATTTATGACTTTTTATTTTTTCGGTAGGAAATTTCGCACAAAACGATGTGGTCCTTGAAGAAAAGCACTTAGTTTGTATCACCAATTCGAAAGCCATCTGCACGTACAGTATATATCCGATAAGGCCAATCGAAAAAAAACTTGTACAACAAATTTCATTAAAAATCAAACTAGTGTATCATAGTATACGAATGGATATGAAGGGAGAATTGTTTCCTATTATCTCATAACATATTGTTCTCATTTTCATTTTACAAGTTAGTTGACCACAAAAAATCAATTCGAGGGCCGCCAGTTTGACACCCGACTTATATTAACGTTACAATCACAATCACACACAAAGTTTCATTCGATTGTGACAACTTCTTGGGCGTGATTTTTTTTTGACAATAAGTGTATATAGAAATAAGATACTACTAATAATAGTACAGTTAAACCTGTCAAGTTGGACACCTCTCTATGTTGAACGACTTTTCTTGGAACCGAACAAAAGCCTATATTTTACTATGTCCAAACCTCTATCTTAAACAACTGTTTGTAATAAGATGGACACTTTTTCATTATTGGTTGAAATAAAATCTTAAATTTTATTTAGGTTTAGAAAATTAACCAAAGGAATTTGTGAAAGAGAAACTTATAACATTGATTAGTCATGCCTTGAGATGGTTGCTGATGACTTATAAAAGCCATGGTTTACTTATTATTGTAAATACAAACACTGAGCATTGAGAAAAATCAAATCAAAATTAGCCAAATTATAGCCAGAATATATTATTCCAATAAAATTAAAATACTTGGGCTATAATTGGTTAGTTTTGGTTTGGTTTATACATTTACTTTTTTCTTTGAGAATCATGTGCTATTTCTTCTATTGCTGTGATTAAGTTTTCCTCATGGTAGAAGTAGATAAGGTATGCTATTGCGCACCCGATGCGTGCGCATTCGTTTCCAATGACGTCACGTGAGGTGGATAGAGACGCAAAAACACTTAAGCTTATTATACTTACGCGTAAATAAGTAATGTTTACATTTATAAATAAAAACAAATAACTCTTTATATTCAGCACAACATAATTAATTTTTATTTAAATTACAAATACAGTATTAGTGCAAAAACTATATAAAAAGAATTTTTTTTTTGGTTCAAGTAAGGAAAAAAAAGTTTTTTTTTTTTAAAACTAAAGTTATAATCTCACGTAAATTTTGACATTTTTTTGTTTAATTTTCTTTTACAGTTTTCTAAGCTTATTTTTTTGTTTAATTCACGTAGTCTTATGTAGGTTCTTGTTCTAGCCATGCATAATATTACTTCATAGGAAACAGAATCATTTAGCCTAGCTATAGTTCTATCTGCAACTTTTTTAAATATCATTTTTTCATCACTAAGATCATTTCTATGGAATTCTTTAAATTCTGCTTCCATTATTTGAGCTGTTTTCCACAAACTTTCATTTGGATATAATAAATTCCCTCTAGACAAAAAATTCAACCAGTCTAAATTATTCTCCTCACAGAATGTTTCTTTAGTATGTGTGCCCAAATATTTATATTTATCCTTAAATTTATAAGCAATATAGCCAGCCAAATATCTCAAACTTTCTTTATTAATTTCATCTTTAAAACAATGTGTCTCAAATTCTTTTAGTAGTTTAGCTTGATCTTCTGATAAATCAAAATCACTGAAACTGGCTGAATTTTCTTCTGTGTCATATTCTGGTTGTATAAATGAATAGAATGGACAGTCTTCACATTCATGATTTATACTTTCTTCTGCTGTTAATGTTAATTTTTGAAACATTTCTTGAGATATACAAGTATCATCTAAAGACTTAATTAGGCAATTTTCTTCTGCACTTATACTT
>AYEL01078415.1:0-26699 GCA_000484575.1 Olivierus martensii
TCTGCCTTTAGTAGAAAAATTACAAATACTAAAGAATAATGAAACCAATAGAGTCATTAATATCAGGCAAGCCAATGGGCTGAGTACAGCTTGGAGATATGCTGTTAAAAGGAATGTTTGACCCTTATTAATGCTCCCTCCTCCCATTAGGAAATTAGTATAACCTAGTATTCCAGTTTGAAAAATATTTTATGTGATAATATTAATTTTAATTTTGTTATGCTTATTTGAATGTAAATTTTTTGAACTCTGTTCTATTTTATGTTCTATTCTAGAATAACTTGTAATCTTAATGTTCCGAATATTTTGGTGCAACTGAAGATGGTACTTTAGGTACCAAAAGCGTTTTTGTTTGTATAATTAAGTGTTGGTTAATGGTACTGCTATTTTGTGCTCTTTGGTGAACTGTAAGTTTGAAAAGTTAAGCAGTGTTTAGTAGTTTTGTCTTTTACGGCTGTAGTCTGCTGAGCCATCAATATGGATTAAATTTTATTGTGGTAAAATTTCATTGTTGAGAATGGAACACTTGTTTTTAACATTCTACCTATGGGAGATTTAAGAATATTTACTTTGCAAGTATACTCCAGAAATGAATTAATTCCTAAAGTTGGGAACTACAATATTTGGTCTATACTGTGTCTTTTCTAAAGGAATAAAAATAATCCTGAACAATGAGAACTTTCTGATAGACTCTTAGATCTAATGTTCCTCATCTTCTGGCACAGCTTAATTGCAATATAGAGTTTATTATAACTATAGCCTCTATAGTTTGTCTTTCCTTTTTAATTAAAAAGAGGAGGATACTTAACCTTGTAATATGTCTGGGATTAGCCAAAACTGTCCTGGGTTTCAGCAGTTATCTGGGATTTTGTCCAGGGCTTTAAAATGTCCTGGATTTCAAAATTTCTTCATTCCAGTATTTATCAACATGCAAAGTCGCGCTTTAGTACGACTGTCAATACTAACTAAGCCTAACGGTTAGCGAGTGAGACAGACTATAGGAACAGATTTTCAAATTGTATTTATTTTTTCCCCTAAAAGGAAAGCAAATCAGCATCAGTTTTGTACTTCAGTCATTGTTGTTTATATTAGATTGATGTTTTACAGATGATAGAAGAGTTGAGATCTGTTAAAGAGATCCTTTAATGATTTTCTCATCATAAAAAATTTAGAATTCAATGAATCATTTTAATCTGATAGAGAAGAAACGTTAAAATACTTTAAAATTTTATAAAACATCAATTTTAATTCAAAAAAATATTATTCTTTTTTCTGCAAAATAGAAAATATTTTTATTTTTTATCTCTAAAAATTTCAAATGAATATAATGAGCCATAAATTTAATAGAATTTTTTCAAAAGTGATCAGTCTAAATTAGCATAGAGGTCACTAAAATTGACCATCAGTATTTTAAAACTGTAATAAAATGAATAATTTTTACACAATTTTTTGATCTCTATATTATTTTAAATTTTATATGTCTATAATTAAGTACTGTACTGTTTTATGATTAATTTAGCTAATTTTCCTTTTGAGATATAAAATAAATAGTAGTTACATGGATAAACTATATACTTATCTATTTATTTTATTTTTGATTAACAAATAGATAATAATTAAAGTTATTAATGATCTAGTAAATACTTCCACACCATCAAAAGACTCCTACCATCAATGATATTAATAGAAAAAAAATTTTCTTATACTGGTAGATTCGGTTTCTTTAAAGTTATTCTTCTCTTTAAGATGTGCATTATCAATAATTTTTGATTTTTTTCCATAAAATTTCCAAATTTTGTTTGTATGTTTGACTATATACCAACGGTGGCCAAATTGTGGCTTACAAGCCACATGAGGATCTTTGGTACCTTCAATGTGACTCCATATCATGAAAGTCAATAATTAAAATGAAGCAATACTCACTTAATTTTAAAAAATAATATATTTGTAATTTGTTTATTTATTGTAAAAAATAATATGCATCTATACAAAATAAACACACGTAAAATACATAAACAATTTTTGATACCACTGTAAAATTACCCGAAAAAGTTAATGCAGCTTTCATTGACCCAAAAAGAAATTTATTGCAGCTCTCAAATATTTCAGATTCTCCTATATGGCTCATAGTGACACTAAGCTTAGCCATCCCTGCTATCTGCAGTGCAGTTTCTATTGTATAAAACATAATGTCTATTAATAGTTTATCATCAAAGCACACAACAGCAGTATTTTATAAAATAAACACTTTAATAGGCAAAGTTCTTTCGGATAGATCCAACTTCAGCATCTTACAAAACCATAGAACATCGTAAATTCTAAAACGAAACTCAGCACATTACGTTGGATCTATCCAAAAGTACTTTGCCTAGGTAAGGATCCAACAATGTATGTAGGCTGACATCTTGGGTCTTATCATTCGATAAATTCACTCCTGACACCAGTGTGAGGATCCTGTAGCAGATGACCGATATAAAAATGTGTATTGATGAAATTTAGCATATTTTTGAATATGGTCGTGAGTAAGTGATGCAGGGATCCAGGATAGGAAAATTGATTCAGATATGCATATAAAATAAATAACATATATATTTATTAAAAAAAGGAAATAAACATAATATTAACATATTTCATTCAAGAGAGCTATTTGACATGAAAGATCATACCTGGGAGAGTGAGAGTAAAAGAATTCTACTTCAATCCTTCATTATTCTTTAACCCCCGTTCCCGGTGGTGGATGTCCACCAACGGGACAGGAAACAGGTTCACCTTCTCTGCTACATTTTTCCACCTTCTGTTTAGATTCTCAGAGCAGACTCTCTTGCTCATGGTAAGTCTACCTCTGTCCTGGATAAAAACTTACTGACTTTTCTTTCACCCTTTTCCCGGAGAAAGATGATGTCTTGTCTTGTTTTCTCTCTCTCTCTCTTTTTTTTTTTTTGTCTTTTGCAACACCTGCATGTAATGCAACTCTTTATTTGATCATATATTTTATATAGTTTATTATTCTTTATCTATGATGTGGAGGTCAAGGTTCTTTGAGTTGGGTAGTAAAATATTTTTGTTTGTTTGTTTTCCTTTTAAGATGTCACTCCATTCAAATTCCTTTTGAAATTTTCGATGAGGTGGAGAGTAACACCTTGCATTCGACCTAAATTATGGGTCTCCATACCTATTAAAGTGTTTATTTTATAAAATATTGCTGTTGTGTGCTTTGATGATAAACTATTAATTGTAGTAAGAATATAAGCAGGTATAATTTTTAGTAGTAGCTATGTTCCAATATTTGACGTTTTAATTCTTTTCCATGAATTACAAATGTTTATTCAAAATTCATGGTACATTCTGTTAAGAGAAAAATATTTAATTTGAATTACTTATTATTTTTGTTGCTTATTTAAAAAAATAAGCAACAAAAATAATAATAAGCAAATTTCTGTTATTAGAGTAGACATCTTTGTGAGGAACCAGATTGGATACATATCATTCCTGTTTGTGGATTTGCTAGTAGGAATGGGATCAAAAATTTACTAAAAGTAAAAAAATATTGAAAATGTTTAATCAAACATTTCTGAAATTTTATTTATCATCAAAAATGTTTACAAAAATAATAATATATATTCAGTAATTCATAAATGCTTGATTATTTGAAATAAAACATTTAAAAATTTTAGTTGGTAAAATTTTATGATTGTTATTAGATGGTATACAGTTGAGACAAAGAACAAGACTGTAATAACCCTAGCCAGCCAAATTCCCTTTAGTGATTTATTTTTGAATTAACTGCCAAATAAATATCAATTATTTTATGTTAAGGTGGTGCCATCTGTTATTTAATAATTAAACTATAATTTTTACTATGATGCCACCTTAACCTAAATTTAAATATTTAATTATTAATCTAATAGATGGTGGCACTGTAGCATAAATTAATTAATAATTATTAATTTGGCAGTTAATTCAAAAATAAATCACTAAGTGGAATTTGGCAGATTAGGATTATTTGAATCATGTAATTTCTCTAAGTAAAAGGTTGAATTATGATTAGAACAAGATCATAAATTATGGTGTGAAGTAAGCATTAGTCTATTAGAGTGAGAAATGACTGAATGTAAACAAAATCAGCTGATTCAAAACCCTACTATTTTTAGAAACCTCTATGTTAAAACAATAATAATAAATAAAGATTATGATTCTTGATTGTAATATACCAATGTGGGAAAACATGAGGGAAATATAAATACTGTATTTATTTTGTTTAGACAAACTGTCATTCAATCATATAATAACAATTTAGTTTGAACAGGTTTCTTTCTCCCTTGATAAGTATTATCTATTAGAAAAATAAACCATTACGTCTTCATAGACCAACTCTCCAGCACGAAATATTGTCAAGAATATACTTAAAATGACAAGCTCTAGGTTCAAAATGGAAAATGCTTTATTATTATTTACAGGAGTACTTTCAACTTTCGAATCAAGAGCTTGTCATTTTAAGTATATTCCTAATTTGTAAGTGGAAGATTTTAACTGGAATAACTCTAGCACTTTTAGCAGTAAAGAATCATTATTTATTTACTAGAAAACTACTAACGTTTTCGGTTTTTACACCATCATCAGGTAATTTTCCGATCTAAACAGATTCGAACCAGAAGGATAAATTTGGTTGCAATGGCAACCAAACATTCTTTAAACGAAGACATTTAAATATAACATTTGAAATAAATAATAAATAAATATAACAATCAATAAAATAAATGTAAAACATTAAATCATTAATCTACAATAAATTAAAATAAGATTAAACAGAAAATATTAATACAGTTCATAGATCAAATCTCCATTAATTTCAAGCTACTCTTGCATTGTATCTCTTTCTCTAAGGCATATGTCCATGCCTGGGGAGGTTCCCATGCTAGTCTATCATTTATTAGATTCTCTATGTTTCTTCTTGAATATTAATACAGTTTGTAGATCAAATCTCCATTAATTTCAAGCTACTCTAACACTGTTTGCATTGCATCTCTTTCTCTTTCTGTAAGGCATATTTCCATGCCTGGGGAGGTTCCCATGCTAGTCTATCATTTATTAGATTCTCTATTTTTCTTCTCCTTAATATCTCTAGGGACTCCGTAATTACTGGTTGCATGTGCAGCACAATTGGTTTTATTATTTGTGTTTGATTCCATAATATGTCAAGGTCTCTACCTCCACTACAAGAGTACTTCACTAAACTACACTGCTACTACTGCCCTGTATCCATCACTAAAACTTGAACCTGTATGCCTACATTTTTACAGGCTTTTTCTTGAAAATGATTCACAGGAGCAAAAGGATGCACAAATGATGAGAAAAGTAGCACACCTAATTTGCTACAATTAGGGGGTGCTCCGATCTTTTGCTGGTGTTGGCGTGATTTTGTTACTGCTTAGTTTCTTTATCCTGTTTTTCCTGGTTACTATGCTGTTTCTTCTAGTTAATATCTCTAGGGACTCCGTAATTATTGATTGCGTGTGCAGCACAATTGGTTTTATTATTTGTGTTTGGTTCCATATGTCAAAGTCTCTACTAAAGGCCTCTACTGCAAGAGAGGTAGAGATTCTTGCTTGGGAAATGTCCTTCTTGTGCTCCTCTATTCTTTTCGCTAATGTTCTTGACGTTACCCCTACATATGTGGCTTCTTCATTTGTTTGAGTGTCTCTAAGGGGTACAAAGGAGTATTTTATGTACTCCTTTGTACTCATACTCCTGCAGTGGACCTTTTTCATTTCTGAGAATGTTAAACAAAGTTGGAGCCCTTTTTGGCACTATTTTCATATTCTTTTTCTTTGCTATCTTCTTTATTGCCTCTATGTTTCTTAAGTGGTACGGTATTGGTAGGAAGTCTCTTTCTTTGTTTCCAGAGCCTTTTGCTCTTTAGTTGTTACTAGGTGTTTTTCTTTTTACCTCCTTCAGAATCTGTCTCAGGAACGATCTATGGTACCCGTGCTGTATTCCAATCTTTTGTAGGTGTTCCAACTCCTTGTTCAAGTCTTCTGTTTCACTACAATAAGTCAGAGCCCTTCTGTACAAACTTCTAAATGCCACTTTTTTTATAGCTAACAGGATCGTTTGACCAATTGGGAATAAAGACAGATTGATATGTTGGTTTTCTGTAGACACTCGTTTTTACTCTTTCTTTGCCAACCTGTATTTGTAGATCTAAGAAGTGTATTGCTATATTACTTACTTGGTCCTTCTTCAATTTCAATCCATACTGTTCAAGGGTTAACTCTTTAGCAAATTCGTCTGCTCTGTCCTGGTTGTCCCAAATGATAAGAATATCATCAATGTACGGTACGTAAAACTTCATTAAGGTCTGAAATGCTGAGAGCTTCTGTCTTTCCACAGCTCTAAGAACAATTTTGGCTAAGGTACCTGCAATTGGGCTCCTGATTGGTACGCCCACTTCCTGTTTATATATTCTGTCTCTAAAGTGAAATGTGAATTGTAGCAAATTCAATCAATCAATCAATCAATATTTATTGAGGAACAAATTTGTTCATTACAATGGAGGAAAATAGGCTCGCTTTACATAACTCAATTACATAATACAAATACATTTTACATAATACAATTATAAAGAATAATTACAACATCTCAACAAAAAAAAAAGTAACACAAACTGCATTCTTTTTACAGGAGGCGATTGCACTTATAAGATTCTTCCAGTCAATAAATCTTGAAATCATAAATTTCACTCTAAGATCACCAAAATAATTACAATTGAAATATATAAAGTTGTATAAATAATGAAAAATAAAGTAATTTTAATTATTATTTATTATTTTTTTATTTTAATTTAATTCATTGGCAGAGAGATGGGAAATTCTTATATTAGGAATTCTAAACATTTTAAAGATAATAATGGGACTTATAAAATAAATGCATTTATTTAAACCTTACTTTCATATCATTTCAATATATTGATAAGAATTCTTGAAGATGATAAATAATTCTAAATAATTGTTTGTGATCTTCAAGAATAATTGTTGGAAGTCTGGCAATACATATGGAGTAATATGGAAATAATACTTTATGCTATTTCTTTAAAAAAAATTAATACTTTTGTGAAAATAGTCACTTTTCATAATTTTGTTATCAGATACAAAAATTTCAAGAATTATTTTAATATTCAGTATAAAATAATTCTAAAATTGATTATTCAACTATGAATTTTAATCTTTTCTGATTTTCCTTGAAATCTATTCATATTATATAGAATTACTTTATAAAGGTATCTTCAAAAAATTAAATTCTCAAAGCAATGGAATTCTAATGCATAATTTGCAAAGTAATGGAATTTATAAATAAGATATCAGTATTAGCCTAATTAAAAATATATTTTTATGAATGAATAATGTAACACAAACTGCACTCTTTTTACAGGAGGCAATTGCACTTATAAGATTCTTCCAATCAATAAATCTTGAAATCATAAATTTCACTCTAAGATCACCAAAATAATTACAATTGAAGAGAATATGCTCCCAGGTCTCCAACTGATCAGAGATACAGAATCTACAAGTTTCATTATGAGTAATAATAAATTCCTTATTAAAAAATCTAAGACATTTAACATTAAATCGTAATTGAATTATACAACATTTTACAAAATAATTTAAATCATCAACCAAATAAAATTCAGTAAAAAAATGAGTTTTAATATTATTATACAATACATAATGTGGATTATTCTTCAAGGCAGACCAGTCCTCCTGTATAAATCTTTCGCAATATGAACGAATAACCAGTGGTAAATAATTTCTCGTCAAATATGGATCCTGTGAGAGCCAGAGAAAACTGAATCCAGCATTATCCAAAATATTTTTGATAGACATAGCCCAATTAAATTTACAATCACAAAAGTTCCCACTATTAATCAACCTATACATAGTATAATAACAAACTTTAATGTATCTATAATCAGGCAATTCCAAAATCTTAATCCAAAAGCGAAGAATCAGTTCAAGAATCAAAACAGAAATTCTGGAACAACCAATTTCAAGACGAATTAAATAACCAGGAATTTTTTGTGGAAGTTTAAAAATCCTTCGAAAAAAAAACAAAAAACCACCTCCAAGTCATTATAATGATTAACAGCCAAATAGCAGAACCATAAGTTAAGACAGAAAAAATCAAGGAACGAAATAACTTCATATAAATTTTGATAGAATTCAATTTAGAATTAATTAAAATTGGCCACACAGAACCCATAGCCATTTTAGCACGTTTAATAAAATATTTTTTGGTTAATACAAACATACCAGAAGATGAGAACAAAACGCCTAAATACACATACTGAGAAACAACCTCAAGAGGATAACTATCAAAAAACCATTTTTCATAAATAGCCGGCCTACCACCTTTCCTAAAAACCATAACCTTAGTTTTAGTAACATTTAACGTCAAACGGAAATCATTACAAAACCTAAATAAAATATCAATCTTTTTTTGTAGCATAACTGGAGAATCCGCTAAAATAACTGCATCATCCGCATACATCAATATGTGCAAAAAATTTTGGTCATCCAATTGCAACCCAGGCAAATCAGAATCATTTAGATATCTACACATACATCAATATGTGCAAAAAATTTTGGTCATCCAATTGCAACCCAAGCAAATCAGAATCATTTAGATATCTAATCAAGGCATTTACATATAAAGAAAAAAGAATTGGACTCAATACTTCACCTTGCAAAACACCTTTAGCAATTCTAAATGAGTCAGATAATCCGTCAGATGTTTTAACCTTAGCCGTCACCTTACTATACATATCTTTAATTAAAGAAACAAATAAACGGCTAACTCCCATTGCAGTCAGAAGGCCCCCACAACAATTCATGATCAACATTATCAAATGCTGCCTTAAAATCCACAAATACAGCATATAGTTTTCCACGCTTTTTTCTCAATCGATTCTGAATTAAAAAATTCAAAATAAAAATCTGGTCTGTACATGAAAAACCAAATCGAAAACCAGCCTGCTCTTGACACAATAACCCGGCAGAATTAATCCAACAAATCAATCTTTGATTCAGAATAGAAGTAAATAATTTAGTAACAATAGGAACAAGGGAAATAGGACGATAATTCGAGGGACAGGAACCGTCACCTCTTTTAAAAACAGGGATAATAACTATTTCAACCCATTTCTCTGGAAAATCAGAACTATTCTTGATCTTATTAAAAACATTAACAAATCCAAGTAAAAAAGTGTCCGAAAGAGATTTAAAAAACTCAGAACGGAGATAATCTCCTCCGGGCGCCTTATCATTTCTCAATTTACCAATTGCCCATTTCAATACAGACAAATTAATTTCTGAATCTAAAATTTCATCAGCGTCCTTACCAGAATTAACGGAGTGAGAAGAAAAGACAAAAGACTCACCAATTCCAGAAAAATAAAGATGAGAAAAAAACGCATACCAGTCATTCAAAGAAATACACGAAGAATGTCTATAATCGGTACGTTTAGTTCTAATCAAAGACCAAAAGGTCTTTGCATCCCTACAGGCAGACAAACGATAATTTAGTCTATCAAAATAAAAAGTCTTCTTCCGTCTACACAAATTTCTATAAGCAGAGGCCTGACTCTTATAACGCACAAACAAATCAGGGTCATCATTCCTACGAGCTCGGCGTAGTAATCTAAATAAAGTTTTCCTCATCAGACGACATTCAACATCGTACCATCTATTATATATATGATTATTAATAAAAATCCTATTTTCAGAAATCAAATTTAATTTTATTGCAACAAATGACAAAATAGAACATAAAGCATCAGCAGTAGCCTCAGAGCTATTCAATTGCTCAAAAAAATAATCACACATTGTTCTAAAAGAGTTAACACGATCATCAAACCAACGAGAGGTCCAAATCCGAGAACATTTAGAAAAACATGGACCGAACTGCTGTAAAGCGGTAGTTGCCATAATTGGAAAGTGGTCAGAATCCGTATGTGAAAGAACACAAAATTTGTTATACCAGAAATAAAAAGAGAATGTGATACTATAATAAAATCAATCACACTATTACCATTATAACCAATAAACGTATAGTCTCCCTTATTGTCACCAGGTAGAAGACCATTCAAACAAATTAAATCAAAATCAAAACAAAAACAATATAGGCTTCTACCTCTAAAATTAGTAATTTGATCTCTAGAAGATCTAGTAATAAAATAAAATAGGTCCACATTTTCATGCATCAGAAAATCCAAACAACCTCTTCCCATTCTAGCATTACAATCAGTACATAAAACAATATCAGTATAACTATCACAATATTTCTCAAGTTCAGTTAAAATATCAGTAAATACTTCATCAAATTCACCACCCGGAGGGATATAAACAACTATTAACAATATACTTTTACCATCACTAAATTTAACTAGTAAAATAATCATAAACCTACATTTATAAATTACCGTTGCAGACTGATAACATGCTTGAGCTAGACCAACAATAATACCCCACTGGGTCTACCTACTCCTGGTAACTTATGAGCCTTTACAGAAAAAAGATTATAATCTTTTATAATAAAATCAAACATATCTTGCCAAACCCAAGTTTCTACTAAACAGAAAATCTGAACAGATTTCAAACAAACCCAAAAATCAGATATATCTAATTTACTTTTTAAACCAGCAATATTATAGAACAATATTTTTAAGCCTGAAGATCCTTTATTCTCATTTGTAAAGGGAGAGGAAGATTCACTTAAAGACTCAGGAGAAACAGAACAAGTCAAAGTTGACTCATCTCTAAAAAATCAGCCGTAACTTCCTTAATCCCAGCATTAAACGGCGAATACTCAAAAATCTGACCATTAACAATTAACTTATTATACTTAAATTTAATATTTCTTTCTCCGTTTCTATGAAGTTGACTAGCGTGAACACGTAATCTCTCTCGGATCATTCTTGTATATTCACAATAGTCACTAGAAACAAATATCTTTACACCCTTTAATTTATACACGTTTTGAAAAATCAAATTTTTATTGTCTAAAGAAAATAATTCACATACCATTAATCTTTTTGATTTGCCAATAAAATAAGAAGACAATCACTAGAAACAAATATCTTTTCGCCCTTTAATTTATACACGTTTTGAAAAATCAAATTTTTATCATCTAAAGAAAATAATTCACATACCATTAATCTTTTTGATTTGCCAATAAAATAAGAAGACTTAATGTTAATAGTAGTAATCTCTAACTTCTCCCGAAGAAAAGAAGACACCAATTCAACAGGAGAGAGCGACTTATCAGAAAATTTTTCCAAACCAAAAATTATAATGTTACAACATCGGCTTCTATCTTCTTGTAGAGCCATACCTTCTCTTAATTTAAAATAATTACGTCGCAAGTCACGTATAACAGGATCCTCAATCAAAGGCACCTGAACTGCCGTTCTCGCTTTTTCCAATTCAGACAATCTAAACTCAAGGTCAACCAGTGCTGTATCCAAATTCTCCACCCATCCTTGTAAGTTGTCCAATCGTGTTAAAATTGATTGAAGCTTTTCGTTAGACTGGAGTTGAAGCTTAATCAACATACGAATACCATCGTGTACATCAAAATCGCTCCCCTCTCTTAAATAAGGCATCAATAACTAATCTTGAGGATCATTTAACACCAAGTCAGACTCTTTTTTAGATTTCAAACGAGAAACATTAGAAACACTATCTTGAGATATAGGAAAATAAGTTTTATTGCTCCCCTCTCCTAAATAAGGCATCAATAACTCATCTTGAGGATCATTTAACACTAAATCAGACTCTTTTTTAGATTTCAAACGTGAAACATTAGAAACACTATCTTGAGATATAGGAGAATAAGTTTTACGCTTTCGAGATGAATTAAGCATAGTAACCAGGAAAAACAGGATAAAGAAACTAAGCAGTAACAAAATCACGCCAACAGCAGCAAAAGATCGGAGCGCCCCCCTAAAATTGATTATTCAACTATGAATTTTAATCTTTTCTGATTTTCCTTGAAATCTATTCATATTATATAGAATTACTTTATAAAGGTATCTTCAAAAAATTAAATTCTCAAAGCAATGGAATTCTAATGCATAATTTGCAAAGTAATGGAATTTATAAATAAGATATCAGTATAATGCCTAATTAAAAATATATTTTTATGAATGAATATAAACACTGAAATAAAAAATTTATTTGCTTGCTATATTAGATACTGCATAATGCAAATAGATTTGAGTTCAACTCAATAAGTTTCATTAACAGCCAAAATGTAGAAAGAATTATTTAAGTGTAATTTATTAACTAAAAACTGAGAATTTTCACAATTATTAATTCTGTGTACTTTTAAATTAGGAAAATTGATTTTATTAAAATTATATATTCTGAAGACAATTGAATTATAATAATTTCAAATTAGTGAGGTTTATTATATTTCTTAAATGTAAAAAATGTGCACAATTCCTATTATTAGTGTATTTTCCATATATTATTACTTGGAATTTTAATGATTTATATTTTTATTAAAATGAAAATTACTGCATTATGTATTAATTAAATATCTATAAATATTTTTCAGATAATTGTTCAGAGTATAATTGGATTACTTGCAACAATGTATGGTGTATTGTATGTTGCAGGAGATTTCAAAGAAATACGTGCAACAGTGGAATTGGAGAACAAGTAAGTTTAATTTTAGATTAAATCTGTATGTAAAAACATTGAATAAAATTTATATTGTTAATTTTTATAGTATTTGTAGTTATACAAAATATGAAATAGTTTATCTATATATGATATATTAAAAATATATTTAAAAAACAATAAAAATTTTATACTGCATAAAATAATATGATGTTAAATTATGTTATCAAGCTGTAAAAATGCATATAAATAAGTTTTTTTTATGAAACTTTAATATTTTTATTTAAAGTAAAATGAATAAGTAATTATTTGTTAGAATATATGAAATGAATCATTTATTATCTTATGATGATAAGCTTTTGGATGGAATTAGTTTTATTTCAGTTATTCACTTCTTTTTTTATGATTGAAATTAGTAATATTAGCTTTATTTGAATATCCATAATTTAAAATTATTGGTTTATTGTTTAAAATTTTCAGTAATTTGTATTTGTTTAGCAAAGCCAAGTAATATGAGGAATGAAGGATTAGAAACTTTCTCTCCTAATAATATTATTTAAAGTTATACAAATACATATTTTAAAATGTTTATATATATGCATTTTTAATACAAAAAAGAAATTCATATTTTTTAAATATTGTATTATTATGCTATAAGAATATAAATAGATACTACATTGTCATGTATATTTCTGCTTCAATGCAACAACTTAAAAATTCATACTGATTATAAATAGCCAGAATTGCATTTTTGGAAGTTCTATGCTTGTGATATTCAATGTATACTGTTTTTTCCCCTCTAAATATCATTGTGCATTAGATAGATAAATTACAATAAAATGTTCAGATTATAGTAGTAATTTACAAGAATAAAAAATTTCCTTTTTTTTATTGAAGTATATTATACTTTTTAAGAAAATAGTTAAATTAATTTAAATAAAGAAAAATTTATTTAAATTATGTATTTTTCATTAGAAATTGGATAATCAGTCTATAAAAAGGAACAATATATTTCTTGAATTTTTTTTTTATAAAGCATATTTCAAATTCTTGTGGAAGATTGTTGTTTCTTTAAGAGAACTAAATGATTATTGATTATAGTAGAGCTATATAATTCCAAATATATATACTATATACAAGAATACCTTGATTATTGCGGTTTCGATTATTGCAATTCTCGATTTATCGCGATTTATAATTTGATACCAAAATTCAAGTTATTGCGCTCAAATTCGAATTATCGCGGCAGCGAGATATACATTATATTCCAAATTATATACTATATACAGGAATACCTTGATTATTGCGATTTCGATTATTGCAATTCTCGATTTATCGTGATTTATAATTTGATACCAAAATTCAAGGTATTGCGCTCAAATTCGAATTATCGCGGCAGCGAGATGTAGCCCACTACATATGCAACCAGAATTACATTTTGTTTGAGTCATCACTCTCCAAGTAGCGCTTCGTTTTTATCCGATAGTGCCTGCTCACCATTCACCAGTAACTATCCACCTCTACTTGAAGTACATGTGGACATTTATTTCTCTTCTTATTTACCTCTACAGTGAATGCTAAAAGAAACAAAGATGATATCTAGGCTACAGCTATCAAGAAGAAACGTAGAGTGATCAACTTAGAAGATTAGCACTCTCAACAAATTTCTTTTTTACCTTATACATAAAATTTAATTAATATACAGTATTTGAAAAATCCTTGGCAATGATCACCCATTTTATATGCATTATTTATCCTGATTATCGCGGATTCAATTATTGCGGTATTTTTCGTGGCAACATTAACCGCGATAATCGAAGTATTCCTGTATATATATACTGTTCACTTATGAAATTTTTTGCATAAATGACTCTACATCTGAAATATACAATATTGGTACAATACATTCCAAACATTTCATACTCTGGCAGCTTAGAATATGAATTTTCTTTTATTTTTTCTTAAAGCTAATGTCATATATAATTTCTAAAAATTTTTATAAGAATTTGACCTAAAGTTGAATATAAAATTTGCAACTTTTATTCTCATAATTTTGAGTTGTCATATTGTTTATCTGTTTCATTATATAGGTAATCCTTGACTTATGATGGAGTTTAGTTAAAACTTCATCATAAGTCAAGTTTATATGTTGTAACATAAGATGCTATTATACATATTAATGTTTATGTATATAATATTTATTATACACTATATATTAATAGCATCTTATATTTAAATTTTAGATCTTATATAATTTCTAAAAATTTTTATAAGAATTTGACTAAAGTTGAATATAAAATTTGCAACTTTTATTCTCATAATTATTTTGAGTTGTCATATTGTTTATCTGTTTCATTATATAGGTAATCCTTGACTTATGATGGAGTTTAGTTAAAACTTCATCATAAGTCAAGTTTATATGTTGTAACATAAGATGCTATTATACATATTAATGTTTATGTATATAATATTTATTATACACTATATATTAATAGCATCTTATATTTAAATTTTAGAAAATAATTTAAATTATAAGATTAAAAAAAATAAATTAATAAAACTGTTTGTTAATTGTTAAATTTCTATTGCTCCAACTATGACAATATCTTCTAATATCTAGTAATTTATAATTTTTCACTTTCAAATCAACACAAACTTCTGAATTCTCTCATTAATCAGTTTTTTGTAATAATTATTTTTTTAAATTAAAACTTAAAAGGTGTTCAAAAATGTCAATTAAACTAAAATTTATTAAAATTTTACAAGTTCTTGGCATGCCACAAAATAAAAATAACTAAAAATAATATTTAAAAGAAATTTGATAAAATTAAATTTTGCATACAATATTTTCTACTATAGAAAATGTATTTATTACTACATGCATGTTTTTATCTATTTATATAGTACAATGTAATATGTGAGAAAAGGCTACATAATCTAATGTAAGCTCTCCTTACACAGCATAAAGTTCCAACTTAAAAGTTGTTATTAATTTATTTATGTGCACTTACTTGTTAGCTTAGAAATGTCTATCATCATTAAACTGATCAATAATTGAATGTAGTGCATGAAGGAAAATAACAAGACTATATAATTTAATGTTTGCATGTATACAAATATTCTTTCTTTGAAAAATAATCTTTATTTTCACAAAATAGTACTACTGACATTCATAACAGTGATTGATTAAAATTAATTCTTACTTTTTTATTGATCAATTTCAATATTAACAATATCTTAGAAATGCTCTGATTTATAAATCTTCTATCATTCATTATTTTTAATACAATAACTTATGAATATAGTAAAATTTATATTAAAATTCAAAGATAATTGTTATATTACTAAAGAAAAATAAAATTTTAATTACAATCTTGAAAATAAAAGTGCTGTTTATATAATTAATCTATAATATAATTTTTAAATGATTTTAATCATAGGAAAAACTTCTAACTTCTTTTTTTTTTATTAGATCTTTTGAAACATATGGAAACAGACCATCTTTCTATATTTTTAATCATCGTGGAAGAGTGTTATCACCAAATTATATTCATTGAAAGTAATTTTTTCTTATATTGAATTATTACTTATTTACATCACATATTGTAAATATTTAAGAAATAAATTATTATATAAGTAATATGATTTTATTTATTTTAATAAAGTTGATACATTGTTATAATCTGAAATAAGCTGAAATATTTAAACAAGCAAATCTAGGAAAATCTAATCAGTAATTTCTGAGTATGTCTTTTATTTTGGATTAATTAAAGATGCATTATAGGATTAAAACATTTCATCAAAATTATCAATAACAAACTATGTTGAAGCCATAAATATCTATTAATTAGTTAGTTATTGATATTTAATAAACTATCAATCATAGGAAGTAATGAACCTTTAATATCTCCCTGTAATAATTGCTATTAAATAATTCCACAAATATTATAGAGAAGCTTCAGATGAATTTTAAATGGATGAATCTACAATTTTACTGAAAATTCAATTTAAATAGCCTGAACCTCTAGCTAAATTTTATAGAATTCAATCAGATTTTTCAAAAGGACGATAAAAATGGCACACATTCAAAACTTCAATAGTTAAAAATCAAAGGGTTAATTGATGCGAAATCAAGACATCATTGACTTGTCTATTCTGTCAAATTTAATAAAAATCCAATAAATGATATATTAAGATGAGTATGTTAATTAAGAAGCTTGAACATTTGTCATTGAAGCTAGATCGTCTTCCAGATTACTTCTAATGACAGAACACAAATTTCATGAATGATGAATAGGTCTGCCTATCCTAATTACTCCAAAAGGTATTAATGGTGGATTCAGACAGCATGGCGATTTCATAAGTTCATCTTCTTTCGGAAATAAAATTTATTTATACGGAAAACAAATGTAATAAATTTCAGTAAACATTCTTTTTGTCAAGTTTATTGGAGTGTATGCCTGAATCAAAAGAACTGAAACTAATATTTTGGAACAGGTATGATCTGATTGTTATTTGAATAGTTACTTATTCGCTAAAATATTAGAAGTACAAAACGTCAGAAATAATAATAATTACAATACGTTTTTACATTTTTATGCCCCTTTCCGATCAGGGAGATTACTAAGGGATGGCAAATTCCAACCACAGGTGTGGGTGCAGGTCGTGGTTGGAATTGGCCCTGCCCCTTAGAAATCTACCTGAATTCCGAAGAATCTTTTCAGGAAATGCCGAAACCGGGGCCTCCTGCGTGGCATGCCAATGCGTTTGATCAGGGAGATTACTAAGGGATGGCAAATTCCAACCACGGGTGTGGGTGCAGGTCGTGGTTGGAATTAGCCCTGCCCCTTAGTAATCTACCTGAATCCCGAAGAATCTTTTCAGGAAATGCCGAAACCGGGGCCTCCTGCGTGGCATGCCAATGCCTTACACCACTCGGCCATCTGTTACAATGCTATACCGCTGTTCTAAGAGATTAATGTTGAAGAATATACTATATTATACTTAATGCTGCATAATACATACTTTCCAACTAATAGTGTAGTGCAATGGTCAGCAACCTATGACCTGCAGGAACATTTGAAGTGACCCGCCAAAAAATTTGATTTCAAATGAGATTTGTACTCATTAAAATTCAATCCTGAAGAAAATTTGTATGATTTATTTTGAAATAAGTGTTTGTATTCTATTGAAATTAACTTTTATTACTATTTTTCTTAACTTTCTCTACTAAGTGACCTGAACCCAAAATTTGAATTTTCAATATACTAAAGTCTGACACACGGTAAAAAAAAGATTGATGACACTGGTGTAGTGACTACACTAATTAACAGATTTTTAATTGGAATGAGTAGTGATTGGCCAGGTTCATCTTACCTGCTAAGACTTACCATAAAGGCAGCTCCCCTGCTCCATCAAATAAAGCACTACAAGGTAAAAATGTCTGTGAGATCGAACTTGGCTTTAATTAGCTTAGTCCATAGGTGAGAGCATTTCTAAAACCTCTGGGTCCACAAGAACGAAGATCGAATACAGCGAACCCGCTCAGGTGCAACAAGCCTGTGGATTGTTTTCTACATTCATCCTCCATGCATGTCGCCTCAGCAACTGTGTTTGGCTGAGAATGCGATGTAACTGCCGCTGACATCTCTGTCCATAGAGGGATCGAAAATACAAGGCAAAATGAGTATTTGCTACTGAGTTTTCTCATTACAGTCTGAGGACAAAGTTCCCTACAGCCAGGACCGCATTTACTATAAGGCATACTAGGCACAAACTACTAGGGTTTCTCTCTCCATGGGGTCACATTTTAAAATCTTACTTCTCACAAACAACAATATAAAAAGCATCCGGTTATAATTGCAAAATAAAGTACTTATTTTTAAATAATAAATTCATAATTGAAACTGAAATTGAAGTAGACTTGTTATTTTAGCACCTCATAATGATGTTATGCCTAGGGCCTCCAAAAGTATAAATGTGACCCTAATTACAGCCGGATGTCGATCACCTCTCAGATGGCACCATTTAAGCCTCTATTCTTCTGCCATTCATCCCTTCAGCACGATACACCATCTTGGGATTTGTGATCCTTTTAGTGGACTCATCTCGCATAGATATACAGTGGGAGAAAAAAGTATTTGAACAATGCATATTTTCAAAATAAATTTATTGCAGAGCCAATTCTTAAATCCGGACTCGCATGGATTGGCGAACTGCAGAATATCTACTGGTAAGGATGGCCAGGCTTTACCAACTCAATAAGAATTTCTTCACTTGGGACAGTGTCTGGATTATTTTATTCCCTATCCAGAGCATACTCGATACTGCAGGATCCCTCTATATAAAGTCAAATGAGGTCCGAGAACAAAACGGATTTCACCAATGTTCTTTTACACTTTCAGTGCGGGTTGCCGAGTCACACTTGGAATGCACCGAAGGGAACCGGCGTACACCAGCACACGCAAGACAAAATGCCATCCTATTAAGAATCTCTTACTGTACTCAGACATTACGATCGTATCGGCCTGCTATAAAACAGATACATAGTGCTTGCCAGCACAAGCCCCCTTGCCACGGCTACACAGGCTTTCCTCAAAGTGGCCATAGCATTTCCGAAACAACAGATCAATTTATTCCAAATAAAAATACAGTACGAGTGTTTTTTGCTATGTTGTATGCCCTTTCCAATCAGAGAGATTACTAAGGGGCAGGACCAATTCCAACCACGGGCTGTACCAACACCCTGTGGAAGGGACTGGATGGTGAAGGACGGGGAAAAGTTTTCATAAGATACCAGATCCGGGTCCTCATGCGTGGCACGTCGATAGTGTTACCACTCGGCCATCAGTACAAGTATTTTTACCACTGGCAAAGCCATTTCCAATCTCTTACTTGGAAATGGTTCTCCAATAATAAAAATAACTCATCACTTACATTGGAATGGTCGGCAGATTGGCGGCGTGGAAACGCTTTGACTTTCCACTCTGGAAGACCCAGGTTCGAGTCTCAGGTCCCACTCCTTGAAAATGTTTATCATAGGGTCCAGATCCGGTCCGTCAATCCCGTCTTCCATAATCCAGCTGACCCCTCCGCAGGGATGATAAAATGCTTTGACTTTCCACTCTGGAAGACCCGGGCTCGAGTCTCAGGTCCCACTCCTTGAAAATGTTTATCATAGGGTCCGGATCCGGTCCGTCAATCCCGTCTTCCATAATCCAGCTGACCCCTCCGCAGGGATGATAACCTCTGGAAGGCTTGTTTTGTCCCGCCACATAGTATTCTCTCAGAATGGAGTGTGGCTTCAGAGGTTATGGTCTGCCGGCTAAAAAAATTCATCCCTTATTTGGACATACTGGATGCTGATGATAAATTCTTTCTTCTTCTTCTTCTGTTCATATGGGACTGATGATAAATTCGTCGACTAAGCTTTCAACTAAATAAAATTTGCCGACTGAACATTCAACTAAATAACATTTAACAAGAAGTATTGATTTTCAATTGAATAGACAAAAGTTTATATGATAACGACAATCGTTTCCTTTATATAAAAAAGATTTTTTGAACCTTATTTTTCATTGAGTAATCAAAAAGAAAATTTCAAAAAGATTCCTCATACAATTCAAGAATTAATTAATTAAAAAATAATGAAAAGGCAATGTATAAATGTAAATTACATAATAAAATTTCTTTGCCATAGCTTAGGGCTATATCTTGGCTGATTTAAATTTTGCAAACCCATGTTCTGAGTGCGGAGGTGTGACATCCCCGTAGATACATCGCTGCCCTTACTTCGAAACTGGCCGGCCAATAAAAAAATTCATTGAAGTAATCGATGTTCATCGATTACATCAATGAACATTTATGTAATAATATATTGACAAAAAACATTGATGAACATCGATGTTTTTTATCAATATATAATGCCACTTCCCAATTTATCACTAACAGTATTGGGGATGAATACAAGCCTTACCATATGCTGTAGTTGTTTTTAATATTAACATGCAAAATTTTTGTAAAGGTACTGGAATGTTTTTTTTTTTTTCCTTTTTCACATGCAGAGCTGTTTAGGTCTAAAAAATATTGGAAATCCTATTTTAGATAAAAACAAAACTATTACAGGAAAACCTGTACTGGTGATCGTCTTAATGTCTGCCCAAGCATATTATGGGATTTTTAATGGTGTGTAAAATGGCTATCTGTGTTCCATGGCCATGGCCAGTGATATTTAATTTCAGACCTTGTGTGCAACATCTAAGTGGCCAGCAAATCGTGTTTTGATTAGAAATGCCAGATGGACTCTATCTCTATATTGAGCATTCTAAAGTGAAAAAAATCCCAAAAACAGACATTAATTAGCAATTTCTTTCCTTAGATTTAATTAACAATGTGAAACTATGTCATAAACTTTTGATGTTTAATAAAGAGTCTGGTGGCCACAATCTCAGCCATGACAAGGTGACCACCTAGCAGAGGTTTTCCTGTATTTAAAATTGAATTTCAGTTTATCTAATTTGATCTTTTTCTCATAAGACTACAGCAATCCATATCACCACACCAAACCCATCTTGCTGCTTAAAAGCTGTTGTGATAAAAATCTATATTTTCAACTCTTTTTTTGTTTATTGATCATATTTTCATTTTTTGATGTTCTATAGGTGCATTTTCCATTTCACCTAAGATGGAATCACTGATTCACACTTTTTAACTTAACTGAGATGAGCATCTCCTTCTGTAACAAACATGCATTTCCTCTAACAACTTAAAAAATCATATCTCTCAGAAACTTCATCTTGTAAATATCATCATCTAATTCTCTTGAAAAGTTCATTCAGCTTATTATAATAATCTTTTTATAGATTTGTATAACTGTTATAGAAATTGAACCTTAAATTACTAAATATATTTTATTTCATATTTGAAAAAATATACACAAAATATAATTTTGTAAAAATAATTTTTATTATTTAGCATTACTTTAGGAACTTTAAATACATACAGTAAAATTTAAAAAATAAAATTTTCTTTGAAAATATTTCTTCAATCATAATTCATAATCCAATAAATTTATAGTGTCTTTATAGGAATTTCTGTTTTTATTTAGTAATAATTAGTGGATCTGTGTCAAATGAAGCAAAATAAAAGCAGCAATAATAAGGCCGAACAAAAAACATGAAGCTCGTACAGGT
Organism: Olivierus martensii; assembly: GCA_000484575.1. Lineage (NCBI taxonomy): Eukaryota > Metazoa > Arthropoda > Arachnida > Scorpiones > Buthidae > Olivierus > Olivierus martensii. The sequence continues at coordinate 21,869 of AYEL01078415.1, forward strand.
ATTCGAAATAATCTAGCCTAAAAATAAAGAGCTTTTCAGTTTTGTTTTAAACTTTAAAAATAAAAAACGAATATAACTTACCTGCATATTTAATGTAGAAGTATAAAGTAATAAGGAATCTAAATCTTCTAATGGAGTATCCTGATAACCAAATGGACGACTCCGTAACTCATGTCCTAGTTTCTTTACTGAACTGCAAGCTCCTGTTAATCTCACTCCCTAAATTTAATAATTTATAAAAATAAAGACTAATTCATTTCTAAAATTATAGAATGAAACTTACTTGAATGATAGGACTTGCTAAAAGTGTTATCCATAATATGATATTTATCAGTAAGGTTATAAGAGAAAGTGGATTACTCATGATATGATTACTACCAGTTAAAATTCCATATATTGCTGTAAGTTTAAAAAATTGTATAATATTTTATTATTAGATCATTTTCATAAATTCTCACACATACCTATTATAATTATATTAATAGCTTATAATTATTGACTTTTGATATATATATCGAAAGTCTTATGTATACAAAAAATAGGTGTGTATATATTACAAAGCACACTTTGATCAATTATAATTGATCTTTACATTGGAATCAACTGCAAAATGGAGACTAACTTTCAAGCCTTACTATTTGGTTCATACAAAATAATTCTACAGAAATAGGTTTGTCTCAAATAAAAAAAAAACAAGTTTTCAAATATTCACATTACTGAAATATTTTTAAAGTCTATCAATGTAGTTTCAACATTTCAGTATAAAAAAAAAACAAATATGTATTATTTATTGAAAGAATTTTTGAAGTGATATAAAAATAATTGTATAAGTATTTGTAATATATTCATAAATATAATGTTGTATACAAAATACAAGCCATAAAATAATTTCTTCAAAATGTGAAATAATGATGCATTTAATTATTTTCTCTTCATGTAAATACAAATTCAGAATAAGAAAATGAACCTATACCACTCTCAAACAATATAGTTACTGTAGAAAAAAGATAAATCTAAATAAAAAAAATGAATAAATTAAAAAAAAATTACTTTTACTGATATTTAAAAAAATTTGTCAGGATTCAGATCCACATTATGTGCATAGAAATCAGCTATGCTGCTAATGCAGTTATTCAAACATTAAAACTTTTAAACAATTATAGTAATTAAAGTAAATGTTAAAAATTGGGAACTTTAAATATTTATTAAAAAAATTGAATACCTAGTAAGATTTTGTTAGATAAATCAAATTTGAACTGCCCATCACTCAACAAAATTTTGTTCAAATCTGAGTCCCAGTTGATTAATTAAAAGTAAGGATATAAATGAAATATTCCATTACCAAACAAAGTACATTATATTATGTATAATCATTCTACATGAAATATGCTTATAGAAAATTCCTGATTGATATTAAAATAATTATATAAAAAGTGCTAATATATATATAGGTTCTATAAATAAATAAATATAAAATTATCAAACAACTTTAAAAAATGAGATAAGTTTTCAACATAAGAAATCACATGAAATTCTTTTAGATACCACTTCTAAGTATTTCTAATCATAAACAGATCAATTTCATTTAAATTATTAAAGTACAGCTTTTATCTTAGTATAAATTAGCAACTTTCTTTTTTAATTAAAATTTAATTATCAGAAAAAAATTGATTTACACTGTATGAAGTATTTCTTGAGTAAAATTCATAATTTTATAGAAAATTTAAAAATCAATTATTTTTTAATTATTGCAAATAGTTGTTTACTATACTTTTTAATAAACCATATTAAACAGTGATCAACAATAATGATTTACTAAATGGAATTCAAGAATTATTGAATAAAATAAGAATCTAGTATTATTATATATAAAACAGTATCATCTTATGAATAATAGATTTAAAGATTTTATAAAGTTTAAATAAAACCAAAACATACCAACAGTAGTAACACAACCAATATTAAGTATTAAAAGAGATACTCCAATTGCTTGATCATTATTCAAATGTTTGATAAATTTTCTTGATTCTTGCAAATCCTAAATTGTATATAAAAATAAATCACTTTCAAAAATTAATAACTTCTCATTATCATTCAATATACATAAATTTTAGAAAGGAACAACTAACCCTTATAAAATCCTGAAAAGTAAGTGTTTTTTCTCTTACAGATCCACAGAGATTATGGAGGTATGAAATTATTAATTGACAATACACAGAATAACTTGTTGCAATAGCTACACAAATTGCATCACTCCATATTAAACAAATCAACATTATACATATTAAGGGTATCTTTGCAGATTCTGCTCTAGAGGAAAAAAACAAAAATTTTATACCTTAAATTTTTGACACTTCAGGTTACAAATAAACGAAATCCTTACTGAGCTTCCATCCAGGTAAAATTTAAATTTAAATTACTGAAGATATGTAATATGTGAGCAACTATAGATATGATCAACCAACAAAATCCCATTCCAAGTAACATTCTAGAATTAAAAATTATTTTTAATAATATAATAAATTATTATATAATTTACTTTTTATATTCTGCTCTAGGGGAAAAAAACAAAAATTTTATACCTCAAATTTTTGACACTTCAGGTTACAAATAAACAAAATCCTTACTGAGCTTCCATCCAGGTAAAATTTAAATTTAAATTACTGAAGATATGTATTTTCATTTAAAGAATGTTTGGTTGCCGTAGCAACCCAAGTTTAGCCTTCTGATTCGAATCCATTTAGAACGGAGAGTTACCTGATGATGGTGTAAAAACCGAAAACATTAGTAGTTTCTAGAAAATAAATAGTGATTCTTTACTGCTAAAAGTACTAGAGTTATTCCAGTTAAATATTTAATGTTTAATCAGTGTATTCTAAAGTTGTGGAAGATTTTATATATTATATTGTCATAAATATAATTAACCTTGAATGTGAAATTACAACTGCATTTTTGCACCATCTCATATTTTTTTCACCCTAAGCAACTGCATCACTCGCCTCACCTAGATCCAGAACCAATTATATATTTCATATTCCACGCATTTTTATATCCAATATCACATATTCTCTTTTACCATGTCAAATATTCATAATAGGACTACATTTTAGTCCCAAAGAATGTAATTAATTAAATTAAACATCTAAAATTTGAAATTTACAAAAATTTTTGCTTACCTTGTAGGTAAGTACAAACCAGTACAAAAGCTGCCAAAAATTTCTACCTATAAATAAAATAATAAATTTACTATATATTAAATTTTATTATTTCAATTAATATTAATTTTATATCTTAATGGTTAATATAGTTTTCTACCATAATTTATATAAAAATACTTTACAAGTTCTAATAGTTCATATTTTAAAAATCCAGTTTGTCATATATAGATGATTAACACAGAGCACAGGTAGCCTCTAGTTGTGAACATTTTAACAACTTAAAATCTTTATTAAAGTTTTCACAGAATGCAAACATGCCACATTGTTTTGAAAAATTCAAATATTTTAAAAATTGTAATAAACAGTACAGTGGTAACTTGGTTAACGATGGCCTCGGATAGCGACGTACTTGGTTAGCAACGAGTGGTTGTAAGAAAAAAATGACTTGGTTAACAACTCCTGATTATGTGAACTTCCGACAAAATAGAGCTCTGTAAAACAGTTCGGTCGCATCACGTGATTTGTTAGCTCAGTTGTTAATCGTTATTTTTTTTTATCACAATCAGTTCAAAATCCGACAATATATTATTATTATTAATAAAATTATAACCATATAAAAATATATTTAAGTAAATGATAATAACAATATCATTATTAAAATTATAACCATATAAAAATATATTTAAGTAAATGATAATTAACACAATAATGAAAGCAAATTATTTAATTAATTAAAAATAGACGTGCAACAGATATAGTGAAAAATAATTATTTAATTAATTAAAAATAGATTTGCAATAGTTCACTAGTTTTTAGTTTCTTAAAGATTTATTAACCTAGATTAAAAATAGACGTGCAACAGTTCACTAGTTTTTAGTTTCTTAAAAATGATTTCTAGACGATTAAAAAGTAGACACTGCAACAATTCACTAGTTTTTAGTTTCTTAAAGATGATTTCCAGACGATTATTATTTTAAATTCTGCCAACGCAACAGTTCACTAGTTTTTAGTTTCTTAAAGATTATTTCTAGACGATACAACACTTCAGTATTTTTAGTTTCTTAAAGTGATTTCTAGACGATTATTCATTTAGTAATGAAAACAAATTATTTAATTAATTAAAAATAGACGTGCAACATTTCACTAATGTTTACTTTCTTAAAGATCATTTCTAAACGATTATTATTTTAAATTCTGCCAACAAAGTCTGATTCTATTATTTGTTTGTGTTATGTATTGCAAATGGTGTTGCGTTACAGTTTTGGATTCCATTAGAAGAAAAAAAACGTCTGTCCAAGATCCTACAGTTCATATAGACAATAAATCAGCAAATGCATGTCACTGTTCGTTCACCATTAAAAGGCAAAATCAAATCTTATCTATATAATAATCGTTGAATCTATAAGCTTCTAATCAGTGTTTACGGGTTCGTTTCTCAAAAAACTCCGAAGTGAGCCCAATTGTCCTTCTGGTGAGAATTGATAATTAAAAACTGTTTTCATGAACAATTCATTTTATTAATGTTAATTTTTTTTGTAGTAAATATAATAAATAAGTGATATTTTTCATAATTTTAGGACATTTTAAATGAGTTTTATCTGCATTTTTAATATTTACTATGGTTGTGGAAGGAGCCGGAATGAATTAATCAATTTTCAATTAAATCCTATGGG